>QOVD01002320.1:727-37120 GCA_003521225.1 Tuber microsphaerosporum
AGAGAGGAATGGGCACTGTAAGGAATATCTGTCCTCTCTTCTCTGACGTCTTTCCCTTTTTCTTCTTTTCTTTCTTTCTTCGTACTTCCACGCTCATGCCCCCCCAGCTTGCTTTCTTGATTTTTGGTTGATACAAGTACTGTACCTCACGGACGGTCGAGTTTGTTTACTTTGACTTTGCTGTACCTTTTCACGTTATAATCTTGGTTTCTTTTCTTGACGTCGAGAGAGAAGGAGGGGACCCTTGTTCTCGGCCCTTTCCCATTTTTGCTGTTGCTTTATTTCCTGTTCCGAGAGGGCAAGACAGGCAGACAGGCGGACAGTTGCAGTATTCTAAAGCTGTCCTTTACTGCATTACCTATACAGTAAAAGCAAAAAAAGGAAAAATTTTCCTGGAGCTCTCCTCTCTCCTGGCTACGTAATATTTTACCCCGTGCTTTACACTGCAATATTACCACACTACGCTACACTACATACACATTACTGCTACGGTCGACTACTACGGTACTGTACTGCTCCTCCGGCATACACGTTTTCCATACTTATTATTCATGCCAGCGTCGACAACGCCCCCCACACACGTATATAACAACGACAAGATCAACAATGGACAAACTCCCCCTAGAAACCGCCCGCCACATCGTCAGCTACCTTACAAAACGCACAGACGTGGCCTCACTCCGCCTCGTCTCTAGGACCTTCGCAATTCTGGGTGCAGAACTCCTCTTCCACACCATCTCCTTCCACCCCTCTTACCCGAGCCTCTCCCGGCTCCGCGAGATCTCCCAGCACCCGCACTTGGCCCACAACATTCGCGAACTCGTTCTCGACCTGCCACCCATCCGGGATTTGATTTGGGGGCCTTTCGTCCGGCATTTGGAGGCCGAGGGTATCGACATCTCCAGCAGCACGAAGAGGATACCGGAGGCGTTCCGGTTGCTCACGTACCATGTCGATCAGTACTCCAAGTTGCAAACTTCTGGGGACTTTGCGAGTATGCTGAGAGACGCAGTGAGGGGGCTTCCGCGGTTGCGGGGTGTATTGATGAGGGAGAATAACGAACGGGATAGGGATTACTGGCTTAGTCAGAGCAGTCTTACACTGGGATGTAACGGGGGATTTAATTACCGGATTGAATTGTCGGCAGAGTTGCATGGCTATTCCGGTTCGAAGGACCATTACAGGGCTTTCGCTGCACTGGTGGACGCGGTGTACTACGCCGGATGCAAGTTAGATACTTTTTACGTCGATGCGAAGGTCGACCCAAGGATGTTCTTTGATAATACAGTGAGGTTGGAGCGCGCTGGTGCTGTTTTCCAGAATTGCCGAGTGCTTGGGTTGAAGATGGATATTGAAGACTCCATGGTAGAACATCTGATCAAGACCCCACTGTTCAACGTTATCCTCCCCTCGAGTCCGAACTTACAAAGCCTCACACTGCAATTCGGCATCTCTTGCGCAAGGGAGGCGATCCCACTATCCACAATCTTCGGTTCAAAGCATGTCTGGCCGCGCCTGCAGAAGGTCAGTTTCAGCTTCATCGACATGGAGGATCAGGAATTATATGCCTTTCTGCTACGGCATAAGGGCACCCTGCGGGAGCTTTCCTTTTCAATGTGCTCTCTGTACGCTGGTAGATGGGACGATGCGATGATGTTTTTGCGCCAGAATCTGGGCTTGGTAGCGTTGAGGCTCGATCCCTTATTTGAGCTGGCGGGCGAATTTGATTATCTTTGTGAGAGCGAGCTCAAGATGATGGAGGATTACGTGGTTAATGGTGGAAAGTGTTTACCGCCGAGAGAAGATTAGGGAGAGAGGTGATGGTACGTTTGGAACGAGCCAATCCTTAATTATTAGACAAGAGCGAGAGTGGAAGAATGTGTCTGGGGAAGTATTTTGTAACAGTTGTACTTTATATTTCCTGATTTGTTTTCTAGGTATTTTCTCTGGTGGTCATTTGGCTGTCTTGTTTTCCCTTTGTTTTTGTTTCCTTCCTTATATCCGGGTTCGTGCATCTCTCCTTTATAGGCTTTTTCTTTGGTTAAGTTACTTGGTGTTGCCCTGGTGTTGTACCGTAGGACGCCATTTTTAGATAGACTAATGGTTGCTATGGATAACGTTAGCTACACTTAAAAGCCGTTCCACTTCCCCTCCCGGTGACTTGCCTCCCTGACCTTTTCATCCACCATTACTCGCGCAGGTTTCCCCTAGGCATCCACTTCAGGAAGCTTGCCTTAATGCGTGGGATGAAACCACGAGGCATTAACGGAATATTCCTTTCACGGAACCAGTCTCATAGCCCCCTCCACGCCTCATATCAAATATCACAACGTTCTTCTCCGTAACCGCCGCCACCATCTTACCCCTCCCAATAAAGCTCAACTTCATGAGGCCAGGCATAAATCCCAAAATCCAGGATTCTGCCTTCTTAAACCCAGCCGGTGGAAGATGCACCCTGGTTTGTCGGACCTTCTTGCTTGTCGTGTAAACCAGTTCGCCGAGGGGCATCGATTGGCATTCGCCACGGGGCGTAAAGTACGGGAGAGGTAGATACAATGAACCTGGGAGCGAAGCTGAGATCGGGCTCGAAGGGGAGGGCAACCCGTTCGCGTCCGAAGCTGGTGAGCTCACTTCTGTATGGTGGCGTCCAAAGTAGCCGGGGGCAGGTAATTTCTGGCGTAGATTCTCCATGTCCACCTTCCAAAACCATACCTCTCCATTATTGTATCCAGCACAAATCCCCATATTCCACCATTTCAGTTCATGCCCGAAGTAGCAATGCTCGTGCCATGGCGCAACGGCGATATGTGTGATCCTCGTGGCCTTTTCCGACATCCGGGGCGGGGGTATAAGACTATAACGAGCGTCTAAAACTTCAACACCCCCAATATCCGACGTTGGACTAGAAAGAGAACATATAATTATATCGTTTTTCGCAGTTACAAGAACAGTGCATGTTTCACTCTCTAAAGATATGTCCAGCCTGTGGCACATTTGCCGCACGGGGTCATCCCCAATCATTGCCATAGCGGTATGCGAAAATGGTATGTTTGCCATCTTCAAGCTCTTCAACGGGCCCGGGTTCGGCACTACGACTTTGTGACACAATTTACTAACCTTCTCGCGTAGTGTCGGTGGCTTTGGTTTTGGTATAACATGGCCAAGAGGGAGTCGTAATGTTTGGTCGTGAGCGACTTCGGGATGGTGAGGGAGAGTCACATACGTTGTTGCATGTTGCTCAGACAAGGCCTGAGCAGCCCTCGTTACTGAAGCAAAGCTTCCGAGTATGAATCGTGGAGCCTGCCGTGAAAGGGGGTTCATTGATTCTCGAGGAACGTTGCAGCTGTGAGAACCTCCGATGGATCCGAATAGGGTTCGAAGCACCTTTTGCGAGATATTAGGTTCAGAATTGTTGCAAGTATTGCATCTAGGAATCCTATAGGGGCCCGTTCGGTAAGTGATCCCTGGACTTCTACAAAGTATCTCATAGGGGTTGTCCTCCAGATACAATTCGTTCCCGCTTCGGGTATGTCCAATTTGCAGTGGACAATCGAACGATACGCTCTCCTGGCTATTCAGGTACCTAACTCGTATCTTCATAATTCCTGGCTCTGATCCACCTGGCTCTATGTCCAATCCTAATATTGGTTGGTCCGGACACTTTTTCAACTCCATGGTGAGATATAACTTCCCAGGCCGCTCATCGACACCCCACATTGGAATACAGCCACTATCCTCATGCCATCCCCCTGATCCTAAAATGTGTGGCCCGGATGGACGGTCAATGGGGGTAATTCCATGAACCCACAAAGTCCGTTGGACTTTGGAAGTACCTTCGACCGTTCTGGTGACCATTCCCATATAGCCTCCTGGATTCTTCGAAAAGTTGAGAAATTCTATCTCACGAGACGAGTACCCTGAGTTGATATGTGTATTCCTGAGAATCGTAGATAAGTTCAGGTCAGTCTTCCTGTAGCAAGCTCTGAACCTACTCCCTCCCCACTGATCAATAGCAAATGCAAAAACCAGCCTTAGGTCCCCAAGTTTCCATCTTTGCAGCTTTGATTCGGAGAATGACCGAATATTGCTTGGAAAATTCATAATGCGGAGGAAATACAAGATGAGTGGAGAGGAAAGTGATGCTCTGAACCAGCGTTTGCATACCAGTCGTGCAGAATCATATTCGCTAGGTGTTAGGTGCCAGTAGATCTCTTGTATTATTTCTAGCGGGAGATGCCTCGTTGGGGAGTTTGCTTCGGCATTTTGCAAAATACGGCTCTTGCAAGTGAGCTTGCGAATCGGGTCCCGGTCGCTCATTCTGTCCGCTTTGGGGGCTCGAGTAGTGTTCGCTTTGGTGTGCTAATCACTCCTTTCAAAGCAGGGAAAAGAGGAGGTTCTATCGACGGAATTGAGAAAAGGTTTGCTAGGAGAATTTGGAAGGAGGAGGGAGGGGCAAGTATGATAGGGTAGGTATTTTGGAGGTAAGCACATTTCCTATAAGCGGCTCCGGTGGTTGGTTGCGTGTCACAATACCCTGTGCTCGAGCAAGGTAAACGCCAACCTACGGGAAAAGGCCTGAATGCGGTCCTTGCTCATCTCGCATTTGAAGATATTGCTTCTTCTGAGAAACCCGAGAGCCTCTTTCCCGCTGTTGGTACGATAGCTACTGGGGTTGGATTCAAGGGATACACTTGTAGCCCTCGCCCTACATTTATTTTGCCCGATCCTTACTGCAACAGACGAAAATTGCTAGATTTTGGTATTACACCCAAGTGTTTGGTGGTTATCCCTTTTACTGCTCATCATTGGGCGGAAGGCAACAGCTCCATAGTTTTGTTATCACATTAACCTTATACAGCCTTCATGTCGGATCACTCACGGCTTAGGCAACAGCCGAACCACAGCCTCCGCTTGGCGAGAGAGGTCGAATTCGGCACAGGACCAACATTTCGGCATTTCCCCACATCCGCTCAAGGCAACATTTCTGGAGACTCCGTCCAGAAAAAGAAAAAAAGACAGAGTATTGATAGGCCACCAGCGAAGTGAGAAAGGCGGATGCCATGCACACGTGGATATCCGGAGGCTCCCGATTTACCAGGTCCGGGCTTCAGATGATCTCCAGCCTTGCAAAGTTCGAGATGCATAGTTCAGGAGGTGGTGGGTGACTCATTTCGGACTTCGTGGCGAATCTGGGGCTGGTGCCTAAAGTGTTTCCGCCTTGAAACCGGATATGAGGGAAACTCGATTCTGGCTTCAAGTCCTCAATGCAGCTATGATCTGTGGTTGAAGCCCTTGGCAATCTGTCGTGACAGTGCGACTGTGAACTGTAGGGGGATCTTGGGTGAGGAGAAAAGCTCACTGCAAGACATCATCTGTTTTCGATCGCCCTGTTGACCGGGAGTGCTCTCCTCATATGATCTTACTGGGATATGAGCACCGGTGCCGGCATAATGATATCTGTGCCTAACGAGTTTAGAAGCGGGGTTGGGGTTTCCATGGTGGAGCGGGAGCGGGGGTGAAAGAGCAGTATGGGCTGGTGGGCTTGCTTGCGGTATGATAATCAAATTTCATTCTCAGGCAATACCGGCACTGTGCACAGTACACTCCCGTTCGCAAAGTCCTTGCTCAAAAAAAGGTATCACGGCAATGTCTTGGCGGCAACAAAAGTACTGGTACAAGATGTTTCCCTCATCGCCAGTCCTCACAAGAGATATACTCCATCAAAATACATGTAAACTTTGTAGCTACCACTTGATATCTGTTCCTTAATCACTGCAGCATACTTTCTGTGAGTCAATCTAAAGTCTGTTACTGTATCCAGAACTACAGATGTTTAGCAGAAGATTGTCCTGGTACTTCCGTTGCCGCCAAGACATTGCCACAATACCTTTTTTTGAGCAAGGACTTTGCGAACGGGAGTGTACGAGCATTTCTTATAAATAAATAATTCTGATTGCGGTTTCACAATAAACTAGAAAAGCGCGTATTAAGGGCCAGGGAACGTGGCGCCCACGCTACTAATATTTAGGATCAAGAGAATTTATACACTCCCGCGCAAAAGAAGTTATGGTGCTGACCAACGAAGAAGCACACCAAAATCTGGGGCTCATTGCACCATAACTTATTTTGCGCCGGAGCAGCATATCTCGAAAATTTGTGGCAACCCTACACTATCGCAAAAACTCCCGCGAGATTTCAGTTGGCTACGACTATTTGCAGCCCAAGCTATGATATTGCATTTCTAGCCAGAACCATCGGGCGCTGGTACGCTCGAATAAGATTTTTATTCTCTTTCTGTCTCGGAGTTGCAATAAAACTCCATACCCTAACTCTGTATAGTTGGGACTGAGCCTTTCAGGGCTCTCGTTCTAATGCGATCCATCCTCACTATACTAGTAGAGCTGAGGTACAACGCAGGGCCCTGGACGACACCTATCCCCAACTGCACCTCGTGAAAGCCAAGAAAAAAACCCTACCGAATGTTGAACTCGTAGCCAACCCGGTCTATTCCTTTCTTTGGGAATCTTGACCATGCTGGTTTCGAAGCACTCAACCTGCAACTCGTTCTCCAGCCTGTTTCTCCTGCTCCCGTCAAAATCTGCGGTATTCCTCGAGGGTACTGGAGAGATGCTATCTAAGATCAAAGTGTCGGTATAAAAGTCATATTGCATCGGAAGAAGAGAATAGACCCTTGAAGGCGACGGAGACAACCAATGACTGCCCATTTAGTGGCGGCACATAGAATAGGCGACCGAAAGGGGAAATTGGGTGGATTGGCCATATGCTGTAGGGTAGCAGTCAGATAGGCAATTCAATTGGCTAGGTAGTCTAAGGGCGCGATGAGCCTGAGGAGCATCAGCGATGCAATTGACCCCCATGGAGCGCTGCCCTCTCTTGTGGGCCGGGGTGATGAGCCATTTCGTTATTGTCGTTCGCTCATGCGAGCATAGCTCCTTAATGGCTGCGCGAAAGTTGGAAACCAGCCCTCGGATGCACGAAAATCAAGGTGGAGCGCACCGAGCTACACGGTTACCTTAAGCTTCAGTCCTAAAAGGAACGGAAGGCTGAGGGAAGACGGCTGCCCGCTCCTAAAAAGCCCTTCCTCTACTTGGCAAAGGCTGGGTGGAGGAACGAGCAGGTTGAACCGTGGTATTTAGCGGCAGCGTTGGTAATGAGAAGGATAAAGTGGGAGTGAGAGAGAGGAGAGAGAGGAGTTCCTTCAGGGTAACTGACGTTGACAGCAGCCTCTGTGGGGCCTTATTCTATAAAGGGAGGGTAACCATGCTAAATTTACATTTTTAGAAAGCTTTGTTTGGCCGAGCCTTTCTGGCCATTGGGAGCCGTCGGCAACGAACGAATTGACCTTCGATACCTCTACAAGCAGACATTTTGAACGAAAACCACACTACAACTCACGCTAAATAAACAAATTATGGCATCCCCAACTTCGACTGTGAATACTGGCACTCCATCTAGCACGTAATTATTCCCCATCCTTTCCTCGCATTCTAGGCAGTCCTTCAACTAACCAATGTTGTTTGACCTCCAGAGTCTACGTATACTCCCCACTGCTCACTCCTATCCCACGTACCCCACTATTAACAGACACAGATCCGCAACCTCGAAGAATCTGTAAAGATCCCACTGCTCAAGCAATCCTTAACAGCCATCTTCTCTCAATATGGAACCATAATCGACCTCGTCGCGAAGAAGAACTTGAAAGCCAAGGGACAAGCTTTCGTCATCTTCGACAGCCCCCAAGCAGCTGAGCAGGCCATCAAGGAAGTCCAAGCATTCCCTCTCTTCGATAAACCTATGGTTCTAGCCTTTGCAAAGTCCCGAAGCGATGCGACCGTCAAGCGAGAAGCCGGCGAAGACAGCCAGGAGTTTGAAGCCCATAAACGCCGGAGACTTGCAGAGCGGGGTCCGTTCTTGCACCCTGCCCTTCTGACAGCTTATTTTGGGGTCATATGGCACTAATAACTGATGTGTATAAATACAGAACGGAAACAAGCATTAGCAGCCCTCGAATCCCAGCGTCATGCATCCACCGCGGCGGCTCCCCAGGCGGATGCTGTGAAGGCTACTAAGAAGTCTGGCGGTCTCAAGTCCACGGCACCGGCGGCGGCCCCTCAAATTCCAGACGAGTACCTTCCACCCAACAGTACGTTGTTTTTACAAAATCTACCGGACGAGACGGACTTAGATACCCTTACTTCGCTGTTTGGGCGGTTTGATGGGTTCAAGGAGGTCCGTATGGTGCCCGGAAGAAAGGGCATTGCGTTTGTGGAGTTTGAACAACTGGAAGGTGCTATTGGGGCAAAGGAGGGAATTGGGGGAATGACCTTAGGGGACAAGGTTGTGAAGGTTACGTATCAAAGACAGTAGTGGTGGTGATGTAGTATATATCAATGCCTAGTTGTTTTAAACAATGTTTTTTTCCTAGCTCAATAGAGTCGATACCTTTATGGTGTGGATTATGGGGAGATGTCCTGGTGTAATCAATGGTTTCCTACACCCCTCCAACAATCCCCCGTCAAACAAACCCCCCGAAGGACTTCAACTGATATCTGAAAACATTACACAAAGATTCCCTCATCTCCCTTGTAAAGACCTGCGACCCCCGAACCGAAAAGCCTGGGAGAGGAGGCGTAGATTAAGGCGGGATGAGAAAAGACCCACCACCTCTCACTCATTCATTTCACCCTATCATCCTAGAAATACTATCTTCCTCCCCCTCGGTATCCTCAATCGCATCCTGCTGGGCAATACACTTCAACAACCCCCTCTTACTACTCTCCTGCATCTCACCAGCAATCAACAGCTCATCAAGGATATAATATGCCTTCTGAAAATTAAATATAATGTCCAGCTCGCACACATTTCCATAGTACTTGTCCATCTGTTCGACGTAGCGGTGTACGATCTCCAGCGTGATGAGTTCGTTGTCAGAGCTGTCGATTCCCGCGACGAAGAAGAGGGAGGCGTAGCGGCGGTATACCACTTTTGTGTCTAGACGTTGTGAGAAGGGAGAGAGGGAAGAGGGGGAGGGGATGAACCTTTATATTCGAGGAAATTACACATTTTTGTTCGTCGGGATAGGACCAGTTGTATTACGTCTTTTATGGTCTTGGATTTATCTTTGGAACTGAGAGTTGTGAACCATTTTGCAAGGCGCTGGAGGGGGGGGTTAGTTTATTATTCGGAATTTTATGTTCGGAGGTTGAGGTGGAAGGTAATATATCGTACCACTTTCCCTTGTCTTGACAGCAAGATCAAGTATCTAGATCCGGCACCAGTGCCACATATTAGTTGTATGTTTATGGAAACGAAGGAAAAAAGCCAACCTGATAGCCATAACAGGCCAGGACGCAGTGTTAGGGTGCTGAAGTTGAAAAACAATATGTATTCAAAGATTTGAATGATACGTGTCTGTGGGGAAATATACAGCTATTTCGTTTGTGATGTCGTAGCTGCCAGCTGGACCTGTGAGTGGGTTGAGATAGAGCGGAACTAAACTACTTGTGGTTAGGGTTTTGCCGGGGATCTCAGTGAGAAGGCTTGGCTGAGGGCGGGGGGGTTGGCGCACCTGTCAATGTTTGATAAACTTCTTGGTCGGGGTACAGGTATTGAGCCTGAGATCAATCACCAAACCTGAAGCTCAAAAATCACCAAGATGGCGTTGAAGGGAAATCGTGGATGCAGGGAGAAAAGCGGAGGTACAAGGGTCTGATACAAAAGATCGCACATCCTACTTTGTAACCTCACCAGTTTTTAAGGATTGTTTTGCAGGTAAGCTACTTTAGTGTGTGCGATGATGTTTTTTTGTTTTTAAAAAACTTTTCGATTGTAACAATCTATGACTAGCTGCAATACTTTAGACTTTGCTGTGCCCGCATTGACCGTCTGCCTTATAATATCCCAGGCTTCCACGAGTACCTAACCAACATCCGGATCCAGCTAGCCTACCACTTCTATCCGATCCGATAGGTATTCGGGGGACCTGCCGGGCATGGGCAACCCGTATCCACCTAGACAACCACCCCTCTCCCGCTGTTAAGGGTAGCCGATTCTAAGGTCTAGTGAATCGTACTAGGTTTTGTATGTGTCTTTTATCGTAGATGGAGAATTTATCTAAGAAAACTCAACTATTGTAGCTGTGTAAAAGTGGAAGACTTATATTTTGTTTTAATTGTTTGAACAATAACTTGGGTGAGTCATATGATTATATTATAATTTTATGTGTGATGCATTATATGAAAGTATTCAAACCAGCATTTCAACTTGTTTAGTAATAACTATATGTCTTGTAGTTTGCAAGCAGCCATATTTCCCCAACCATTTACATAATTTGAGAAACACATCACATGGCACGTGAAATGCCTCCTGAAATTACCATGCTTTCATATTAACTGAAAAGAGCTCTACAATATATGCTCTACTGGTTAGAGCCCAAGTACGAATTCTTTCAACCTTATAATTATAATTAACATATTCCTCAAGATTGCCCAATACATGTAGTAAAAAGTGGTCTCCAATTTTGAATTGAGTATCAGTTTCTGAAGCAGCAAAGTCTAAGTCAGAAAAGGCTTTATCACTGAAATTATGGTTGGTATTATCTCTTTAACCAGAATTTGCAGAGAATAATTGTCCTCCATTTATTATCAGAAAATAAGAAATAATTTGATAGAAATAGAGGTATGCAATGGATTATTATATATTACTAGAAGAAACTCTTTATTTCAGAGCTCAGAGGTTTTTACTTTTCCTTATTACTATCTCATGATTCTACACCTAGCCCTACTATAAAAATTTGCAATACAATTTTCCATTCACAATAAAAATATATTGTCATTTGGTAATACATGCTAAACACACCCCTATATAAGAACTTTAATATGCCAAAAAATATGCTATAAAGTCCCTTTTATGCTATAAAAGTGATACACCAAACAGAGCGCTAATCTAACTTACTCCTACTTAGCAAACAATGCTAGAAAGGGTGAAGTCCTGTTTTTAAATAAATGTTATTGTTTTTCTAACACTAAAAAGAATACTAGTATCACAAAGTGCAATTGTTTGGTGGAAACAATTACTATACAATCCATATCTGTATTTAGTTTTTGCTGGCAAAATTGAGCATTGGCACACTCCCATGCACAAGTGGCAGTTAGAAGTTACAGATCCAAAGTCTTCCTAGCAAGGATTCAAGACACTCTAGGCACGCGGAGATACACGATATCAAACTCCCCTTACAAAGTAATCCCCTACTCTCACGAATATTTGCCGCCAAGAATTCTCTCGTTAGACTTCTAACCTCTCTCCCAGTAGGGCACGCCGTTACTGTAAACCTAAGGCTCGGAGCATGTTTGGTAAAAGTGCATGGGAGAACAGCCGTTCGGTTTTGTGACCATTTTGCCTACAGAAATAGTTGTTTTGGAATTTTTAGAATGGAAAAGCAATAGCCATTTTTATGGGGCAACGAAACGGAACTATCGTATCCAAACAGGCTCTAAAATTCCATGTACGACACCTATTGCTCGGCTCCAAAATGACCCACTCTTGAAAGGAGGGTGGTCGTTTCCCGGGGTTAGCCACCGGTTCATATTCTATCACTCGTACCATTTCTCCTACCGCCTGTTGTCCGGAATGTGTTGGAATGTGAAATGATCCGCATTTCAGGAATAGTGGCTGGCACAGTGGAATGCACACGGTGGAATGCATAGCGAATCAGGAATGGCAGTGGGCACTAGATATATCAAGGCTGGTGGAGGAATAGATATGGGAATGGATAAAATCCTGATGGCTGCGGAAGTTTGTATATATAGTCTGTTATGATGTTTGGAGAAACGACAAGGCAAGCGCGGCAGGAGGAGTGAGTAGGATTTTATTTAGGGTTGACTTTGGATTTCATCTTGATTTCACCCCTCAGCATAGTACGGTTTCCATCACCAGCCACACTGGATGCGTTTGGGCATGTATGTATAATACCATGAGGATTGGTGGTCTCCTCTCTCCTCTAGCATTGGTAGGTTCCATGTTCGCTCTCTCTCTTGAACAGGTGAAGATTGTTTAGGTTACAAGAGAGTCATGTGGATTCAAAAATAAGGATCACTCGGTATCAACAAAGCAGTTCTTCCGTCACTCCTCTCATCCCATAGCCTCACAATACAAAAATTGCCACGATGAAGGAAGGAAGGGGGGGAGAACTGCCTTACTCAGAGCAAACCCTAAATATCATAGAGGAAATAACGAAAGGTAGGAGCGGTTCTACTATCAATCATTGTCACGAATTGCGTTATTAGAGCCAAACGAGATCAGAGTTTTATTGAATGCTCTCTTAGTTCAGAAGGAGAAGAAGTTCGCGAGAAAAGAAGGAAAGAAGGAGGGAAGGGAAATGAGGCACTATATATAGAAGCAAACATAAGGAAATCATCGGAGTGTAGGAATGCATGCGCGGAATACACGTAGGAATTCTCAAAACAATAGAGAGCAACATAGCGTGGTTTGAATATCCAGAAAATTTAGAGATCAATGAAACAGTCAATGAGAGCAACCCCAGATTCACATCATAACACTTACCATAGTCGAAGGCAAACTTCCGGGCTACAACTGTATAGTCAGATGTGTTTTGCCAAAGACACAAGATGATTGGTTAGATGGTGTCATTAATATTCGCCCATTAGAATAGTAATATGATAATCAAGAATTTCTTCAAGTATTGCTTTGAAAAAAAAACTCATACAAAAAGATTCTTTCTGTGTTTTTTTATCATGAGAGGAGTTGCGTAAGTCGAGGGGCGCAGCAGCAGTGCCCGCAGCCGAACACAAAGCACAAGGACCGTCAGCAGTCAATCAGCCAATCGTCCCCGAACGCCACCAGATATCTGCAGACAGACTCGCAGCCCAACTCTTCCTCCTCCTCCGCCAGAACTAAAAATAAGTTACCAGTACTGTAAGCAAAACTCAACACCAGGGCGAAAAGAAAGAAACAAGCTGTGACCAACCACGTTCAGAAGAGAAAGAAGGGAAAAAAAAGAAAAAGAGCCAAGGGGATCTTTGAAGAAAACCCATCGCTCAAAGGTTTTTTTGCAAATTAACAATGATAATCACTAGAGGCAAATGGATCTGCTATGCTCGAGTATGTGCTGGTGCTGGTGCACGCACATACTCGGGCAGACGACAAAATCGGAGAAACCTATTCTGCCGAGCCTATACAAATCTTTATACAGACAAGTTTTATTTCCCGACTTTTTTCATGCCTGCCCAAGTAGGGCTCTTAGATGAAAGTCATCCATAGTATCATAGGTCGAAGTCTCATGCCGCAAAAAACACACCCAAGCAATCAAAGATCGCTATTCCTAAAATCCTACCGGTAATTTATACCCCCAATTCTAAATCAACCAAAACAAAAGATATGCCAATAGATATAGATAGCAAAATATCTAGAGAATCAGAAATTTGCATTTCCATAATAAATTCTTTTTTTTTTCTGTGGGCAGTTCCGATCAACTGGCATTGCCCATCCAAAAACTGGAGTTAAGTGCCAAGAATTTGTAGGTGCGCAGATAGAAAAAGATAGATGTTTTGAAGATCACCAATTCTACAGTATGACAGTTAATTCAATCTTGCACCACATGCTCCAATATCAAAATATCACAATTGGAATACCCAAAACCACTATTTTGCTGAGAATTGATTTACCTGCACAGCAGGTAGCCCAGTTCTGGCACACTGAAATATATCATATTTGGTGTGTAAAAGTGGCCACCAACGATGACTTTTGTCAGGGCGTTGTGCATACCGTGCGCACCAGGGTGTCTGAATAAACCCTTTTCCTCCTCCTCACGTCATACATACATCCCCAGGACGGTACCTGTAACTCATCTATTGTGGAACGCATAATTTCTCGAACCTCCCTTTAGAGATTTATCTGCGAGCACAATAGGATAAAAAATAGTTCCGAAGGTTCAGCGCTGAAGACCTACCAGTACTATGATATGTGTGATGACGCTACATAGCCTCCTCTGGCACAGTACAGTAAAGGTCTAGTATTATTACTATTCTTGTCATTTACGGCTTTCGGGAGGGGCTGAACGGCTTAAGTTACCCTTTATTGGCTTTTTCACCCCTTTTCCAGAGAAGGACTGCGTATCATACAGCACCTAGCATACAGTCCGTTCAAGCATTTTGAATTCTACAGATGCCCCCATAAGCTACCGTATCGTGGGGGACTAAGTACCGGTACAGTAAGCACCCGACAAGCACGGTACTCGAGTACGAGTACAGGTCAGGGACCGGACCGAACCTTGAGAAACCAGTGACTTAGCGAAGGGGACTCTATCGTAGATGTGAGACAAGTAGTGTTCCGGACCAACTACCGATAGATCGATAGGATCTGGCTCCGTACGGGAAATCGCAAAGTCCCACCATCCCCTTCATCATGGGAAGGTAACGCAAATCCCTATCTGCTATCAACCGGTATCACTGCTCGTGGCAGTGAAACATAAGTTCCCCTCTCCCACACCATCCACAAAACCCTAATACCGGTATTCCAAAACACAGCACACCCCGATCATCATCTTCATCACACAAACAAACAAAAAACCCCTCTTCTATCATCATATCATATCATCTATCATACGGTAACCCTATTCACCCATCCACCCACACACCTACTGGTATAATACCTTCCCACGCGGGTTCACAAAACACCAAACTCCCCCCAAGCTTCAAAGTCAAGACCAAACAAGGCCGATTTCGAATCAATCCGAGCAGGTACCCGGGTCTCTTTATCTCTCACCATCGTATAATGACATCAAAATTTTAATTCCGCAAGATCCCAACGACTTTTTTTGTGTTTTACTTTTGTTTTTTTGATTCAGTTTTTTTTACCCATGGAGGAAGGAGGGAGGGAGGGAGGGAAGAAAAAGGAGAAGAAAAAAGAAAAGAAAAGAAAACGTGTAATATAAAGGTGAGACTGTAGCGATCGGTGACGATGGGTGAAGGATGAGGATGAATATATATTCCCCGGGGGATAAGGGAATTTACAGTGCTCGAGTAAAATGGGGACTGCCGGTATCGGTGCATGGTGTGTCCCGGTATGCAGGTTTTTTGTTTCTTTTTTTTTTGTTCCGCGGGGAAAGAGCGGGGTAGAGTAGAATAGGGTGTCGGTACTCAGGGACAGCACTTTATGATACGTTTTTTAAGGTCTTCGGAATGGGGAATAAATGAGTGATTCACTGATAGTATGGTAGCTGTGATAGCTTTCACGGCACTACATTTTGCGAGAACCATCGTGAATTGGGTTACAGATACACAACTCACGTTCCCGAGACTTTCTTTGAAAAAAGTACAGCAAGTGCTTTGTAATGAACGAAAGAAAGAGGTATAGTAAGCGAACAACGACAAGGTGCCAACCGACCAAAACCGACCAAAACCGACCGGACCGACCAAACCAACCGACCGAACAAAGGCATATGAACAATGAAATGCTAATGATTACTTGTACACCCCATCCGCCATACCGACCGACTCCCGAATTCCAAAACCCATAAATATAACAAGAAATCATGATATCGTGAAAAAAAACCTACTATCAGCAGCTCTGCCCTTCCTCCATGACAATCTCCAATGTGCTAGCGGTGCTAAGCCCACTACCAACTCTACCACACCTTCCAATACCGCCCCTAGACCCCTTCCGTCCCCAACTATCACTCCTCATCTCCTCCGTCGTTCGCCGGGCCTTTCTAGACCTTCGTACGCCTCCAGCACTCAAGCTCCTGCTTCTTCGTCTTTTCCCTACTCCTCCCCCTCCCCCACCGCCACCCTCTCCTCCATCCTCCTGTAAAGCCTTCAATGGTGCTCCAAAAAACCTTGGAATAGTAAATGGCGAATACCCCACCGATGCACCGTCATCATTATCCCCCTCCCAGTCGCCCTCTCTCTTCACCGGTATCCCAATAGCACTGTAATTATCCACCTTCCTCATTAAGGGTTGGAACGCATCCAGGTTCCTCTTATGCCCGTGTAGTCTCCAGAATTTAGTGTCGCGAGGACGCATCCAACGGCGATCGTCTGGTTGGCCATTGCGAAGGACACGGCCCTCCCAGCCTTTAATTCGGAGGTTGGTCAAGACCCTAGCATAGTGTTCCTCCCGCTGAGCGTCGGAAGGTGTTCGGGGAAGATTCAATCTTTTTCGATACCATTCTTCCCATATCAATTAGCCTTCACTATGATGATGATGATGATGATGGATGGTGGACAATAGATGGGAGTGGGGAAAACCTCTAAAAGGAACTACGCGTTTGGTCCTCCATGCGCCTCTCCGATGCGTCTTAACAGAGTAATAGGTCGGCTCAACAGCAGACACGCACCACACCCATCCTGTAATGAGCGTGAAGATCAGAGCAAAGAAGGAGAATACAAGTATCACTAGGAGAATTCCGCTGGTGGAGGGGTTTCCGGGTATGTAGTAGTCGTCGCTCTCATTGTCTTCGCCGGTGTTGCCACCATCGAGACTGTAGGTTAACGACAGGGGCGCCATCTGATCACGGAGAATGGCATAGAGGGGTCTGTTCCCTTCTCCTGTTAAGAATTTAGACCAGATCCCAAGATCCCAAGACCTCAAAAAATGCTATTAGGATTGGAAGAAAGGTGATTGAGGTGAAAGGTGAAAGGGAGGGAACTGAAAGAGAAGGAGCGCCGACTTTTCTGTTTAACCTTAACCTGTTTTCCCAACCCCACACCCATTCTTTTTATTCCTCCAGCTGAAAAAGAAAAGACAAACACCAAGAATCATTCATTGCTTTTTTCATTGTCTCTTTTCTCTTAACTCCAACGGTGTGGCTTGCCTATTGTGGGTTGAGGGGAATTAGCTTAGTCTAATTGGGGTTATCAATTACTCTTACAAGATGAAACTTTGACTTTGGTTGGAAGATCGAGCAATTCTTGGGAGGGTTCAGATGCGAGCTTGGCGTAATCGGTTAAGAATGGTCCAGAACTGCTTAGTGGCGGATAACTTCGCTTCGTTGAGCTCAGCTCGGGGTAAAAGAGTGCATACAGAGGGGTAATTGGAGCAGGGATTGTTTAGATGGATGATCTCGTGAGGTTATATAAATCACGACATTGGTCCACAATTGCTTGGGATGCCCTCTGTTTGACATGCTCCCGCTTCTCTGCCTGAATTCTGTTTTCTCTCGCACACTGTTGCTTCCTGTGCAACTCGTGGAGGCAAAAGTACAGTTACGTCTACTCTAGTCCCATCGAGGTTACCGGGCGTTCAGCACACCGACGTACAAACCTTATCATGCGCACGGAGAAAACCTTACTAAACGGATAAGGTACCGATAAGGCTGATAAAAACCCGAGCCCATGCGGAGATCAGCGGGGGTATGGGCGCCCTGAGCAGGAGCATGGCTTGGCACTGATGCTGAATGGTGTATACTGAATTCTATCGTGGTAGCTTGTGGATCGGCGTGGGCCATCGAGGAGCATTGATATGATTACAATATCGTGGACAGTGTTGTGCTCACAAGTGGCTCCTACGGGAGGAAATTCGGATGAAAAGAGCTGGACACCACTCTTCAAAACTCAGCCTCAGAGCTTCTCAAATGGTATCGTACTGCCGATATGATGCGACTTCAGACATGTCGGGGAGCTCACAGGCGCTCGAGCACGAAGCTCACTGAGCAGAGGCTATCAATTGAATTGAATTAAATTGACCCAGATGGAGTTGGGAAAAGCAGCTTGTCTGCTGCAGCGTGTTCCCTCGCTACCGGCACACAGTACCTGAGGTTCCACGACATCAGAGATTATAAATCCTTCCGGGAAGTACAGTATAGTATATCGGGAAGTCAGCCACGCGATCCAATACGCATGGCATTCCGGAGGTTCATTTCACGATATCGTCAGAAGACCTTCTCTGGTGAAGTTTGCCCTAGCGCTGCGTATTTTGTGAACTAACATTGCGATACTATTTGCTATCAACGCACAGCCTATATTATGCCGGGCTAACATCACCCCCATAGTTATACCCGAGATAAAAAACAGAGGAAGCAATCGACCATCAGATCAGACCAGTCAGCTTAGCAATCGTTCCGAATGTCAGTTTGAACGACCAATCTTTACGCTGCTAATCGTCATCAAGACTAGTGAAATTCCACGTTTTCTCTGCGGGGGCGGCGGTTACGATGACGCAACCCAGACTAGTGCATTGGTTGCTATTCAGGGGTGCAAGATTAAAGTTTAAAGTGTATAAAACTGTAAAATCCCCATCATCGGATTGAAGAATCTGTTCTTCTATTTGTAGGGTAAGTTCTCCACGTTAGTGGGGGGGGGTTGGGTTCTCCATTCTGTGCGCATGGTATTGTCAGTTCCCCACTCTGAGGGAGTATCGTGGCCATACTAGGGGTTTTCAAAGTTCAAAAGACGGACGAATGTAAAATGATCGGCACCCAGCCATGCATTAGTGTGCATTAGGATACATATCAGTAGGAGCCAATTGTATCAAAGGATTTCAAGTCACATGTTTGAGGACCTTAAAAATGAGTTTAGATAAAGTAAGCCTTGCTTGGGTACTGTGTAGAGCCAGAAAAAAAAATTAAAAAAATTAAAATATACAACTCTAATCTAAACTAATTAGATACTAGTATTGTGAAGTTGCCTTATTAGCCAGACTTTTTCAGAAGTCTTTTTAGAGGTGTAAAGCAGCTTGTTATGTCCTAGTTATCCCAAAACCTATTTTGTATTGATTAAAGTATTCTCACTTTACCACTCGATATAGACCTCTTGACCTCTGTCTCTACCTGAAAAAGGTGTATTGTAAGGTGAGGTAAAGTAAAAGTAAATTAACTTTTTTTGTGCATGCCAAGCTTACTTGAAACGCCACAGTAAACTATTTTCTCGAAACTTTTTTAACTTTGAAAACCCCTACTGTAATGTCTAGGGCTATGGTAGTACTGTGAATACTCACTAAGAGGCTGTTTGGCATGGCATGTTTGTGAAATTTGGCTGGCTGCAAACTACGGTTGAAAGAACCCGATACCCTACCGTATTTCATAGACGGTCAAAAAATTACTGCTGATTGCTTAATTGCAAACCGTTGCTTGTGATTCACATCTACCAAACATTTCCGTGGTTACAAACAATGGTTTGCGGTCCCGAAATTGTCACGCCGAACAGTCCCTAAATTTGCCATCTCGTGGGGACCTATCGTAATATCTCGCGATCAGAACCAAAATACTGAGAGGGAACACTACGATAGCACAGTCGTGTTTTCTAGGCCGTGTACAGCTTAGATAAGCTGAGCCTGGCGCATATCATTAACTGGTATTCGTAATTTTGTCAACTTACTCTGCTAAGCCTATTGCGTTCTAGTACAGCGGTTTCCTCCACAACACACAACCCAATGACAGATCTAACGAGTTTATCACCGCATGGTATTCCTGTAATATATCACGGGTTCGGCCAATTGAGTTAAAGCCGGTATTAATTGCTTGTTGCAACCAGGGCTAACTGTAGATGAGATACCGGGGTCGTTTCATACCAATACGATGCTACCTTTCCCCACCAAGAAAATTCGCAATCTCCTAATTAGCTTAGTCGAATTAAGAGGGTTTTAGGCATTCGCCATCTCTGAAGTGAGGCGTGAACCTTATTCTGTGTCCTGTTGCAGCTGCAACAAACTAAAATTGGGCAGATTATTATACCTGCACTCAGGCCCCAGTATCACTCCTGCACTTGTGGCCCCTCGTGTGCGTATACCACACGGGACTGGTTGCCGGAGCTCACATTCATTTATGCACTAGTGCTTTAGCTCATAATTCAGTAACAGTGGGTAATTTAAGAAGCGAGTTGCCCAAGGCAAGGTCTAGTAAGGTTCGGTTTAGATCCCACATCTTAAGGACATCATAATATATGCCCCCACCCCGCAAACATTCAGAACAAATGCCCTGAATTTCAGCCAGCTATATCTCTACACTGTCGGTAACAGACTGCTGTTGAAAAAGATTATGTTCCTTAGCCCTTACCCCAAATTAGCAGAGTACTGTATGCTGGTCAAGCATTTTTAGAAATGTCCTATTCCATCAGCGCAAAATCTCTTGTAGGGTTCGCAAGTATCGAAACAGATTTAGGAATTGTTAGTCTTGGTGCATGATTCCTCAAAAATTTGTTATTTTGGGATTCAAAGGCCCATTATGGTATTGCGGGCAGTTAGAGCACACTTAAGCTTATCAGCACTCGTCAAGCACCGGTAGCCTTTCTGCTGGGTAGCTTCCTTTCCCATTTTTTCCTTCCCCCAGCCCCTTGACGGCCTGGTGCTGCCATTTAGTACGAGTACAGTACATTTTGTGCTTGTCCTGGCGGTTTACAAGGGTGCCGAGCAGTGCAGCCTTCAACCATTACCGTGCTCGTGGATACGAATTCGCAGAATTTATAGCAAAATATCCGTGCGTATCTGAGCCCCCATACAGATTCACGACCCCTGATATCGAATACTTCTTGTCTGCTATCGTACCGGTTCGAGCATTGAACCTTCCACAGGGTCCTGGAATGCTTTCGGGGCGGCGGGGGAGGGAGGGTGTGGCCCAAGGAAAGCTAGACAGGGTCAATGAGCGGGTCAGCTCGGTCAAGACAAGGTTAAATTGAACTTATGGAACAGAGGACCTAGGTCGACACACCAAAACTTAATAGTCGGGTTATGAATTGTCAAGCGTCCGCCCGTAATTCCTGCAATAGATTAGTTGTTACTTGGTACTGTGGAAGCGTCTTGAGGAGTGTTTCTGAGCTTGTTTCAATCCCGAATGCTGGGGATATGGGGCCCGATAGAGGGCATATGATGCGTGCATCATATGCCGAGTTACCCGTAAGAGCCTGTTTGGATACGACCGTTCCGTTCCGTTGCTCCATGCAGAAGACCGTTTCCCTTCTGTTCCTAAGATTCTGAACGGAACTGCCGTTTGGCAAACTTGGAACCTGTCAACAGTTCCGTTCAACGGACAAAATCGACCGTTTCTGGAAAAAAAGACCTCCAGAGCTCTTTTTTCAAACGGAACGGTCGCCTTTCCTTCCGTTTTTGCCAAACAGGCCCTAAACTGGGGAATCTTTTTAAGTTCATGACAACACGAGCTATCTGGATGCATGGAGACACAGGGCCCACTATCGTATGCCTTTCATCCTTGTGAAAGGGTAAGGGTTTAAAATGTTCTAAAAAAAAAGGGCCGGCGGGAAGAGAGTACCGGTACGGTATTCCAGGAGAAAAAAATAGAATGCAGCGGCAGGGAAGAGTCTTTTCCTGCATTCGTGTGTCAGCCTTAGATGTATCGATTTATCGCAGGTGTTATCGTAACCCAAAGTCGGCTGCGTGCTGATAGTAGGACCTGAAGTGCTTGAAATCATCGCCATGTTCACGACCACTTACCGTTAGATGTCCTGGTCCCAACTTAGGGTGCCGTGCTCGCACAACAACCGCTTTTTTTGTTTTTTCTTGCGCACTTTGATGAAAGGGACTTGGGCAAGAAGATACCGCTACGGTAATTACAGTACAATGCATATGGCGGCATAAGCAGGAATCCTTCAGCTTGCAACAGCTAAACGGAGGAAGGCGTCTATCAAGGTTAGGAGCTGACAAGGGGGATTCCTGAGAGGGAGAAGGAGATTTCATTCTGTCTCTATCAAGCACCCACCTTTAAGTGACCTCCGTCCGAGGCAAGTAATTCTTGCTCTTCTCTTCACTTCACCTCACTCTACTCCACATTTGCATTTGCATTTGCATTTCCTCCGAGAGAAAAAAAGGGTTTTTCCGTTTCCAAGAAAAGCCCCGGATAACTCCTTTTTGTTTGACTTCCAACTTCGGACACGGTGTCTGGTCTAAGGCTATCCGGACGTCAACTTTTATTGGCTTTCCTTCCTTCTCTCTGTGTCTGACGTCCTTTTCATCTGCGCTCGTTGCTGTAGGTCTGCCTTCAGCTTGGAGGTGTTAGAGAGTCCCCTGTATCAATTTATCGGATTTCTCGGCAAGGGAGCTGCACTGGACTTTTGTTGCTGGTCCCTGGAGAAGAAGCTTGGTCCGCCACGCCTTCCCCTTTTCTTCTTTTTCTTCCACACATTTACAGTATCCTTTCTCAAGAGCCTCCTAACCTCAAGTACTATAGCTTGAAGCGCCCCAAAACCAGGAATTCTTCCCCCCCTCCTCCTTTCCTTTCCTTTAATTCATTCCCTTTCATCCCTAATCATCACCGCATGCATTCTCTGTCTCGATGATGCCCAGGCACTCTCACGCTTACTCCAACGGCCATGCCTACGGACCAAGCAATACATTCTCTATTTCACCGCATAGGTACTACAACTCACACTGGTTTTTTCGGTCAAACTTTGCTTATTTGTCTCCTTTAAAAAAAAAAATAGATTCCAGCCCCGCACACAACCTGCGCTACGATGGCGACGGAAGATTCTCTTTAGGATATGCTCGATTTCTACCTTCGCCGCCGTAATATTACTACTCATCTTCCCGTCGTTCCGACAGGCTCTTCTCCCATCACTGGGCCTATCAGTGTTATTGCGGGATGATCCCTTGATATCCACCGTCAAGCACTATGATCTCTCCAACATGCAGGGAACCGCCCGTGGCTGGGAGAAGGATGAGAGGCTACTCATGTGTGTGCCACTGCGTGATGCTGAAGTCCACCTTCCCATGTTCTTCTCGCATTTGCGGAATTTCACGTACCCTCATCGCCTGATTGACCTTGCGTTTCTGGTGTCTGACTCGAAGGATCACACCTTGACCTTGCTCAAAGAACAACTGGAAAAAGTGCAAGCTGACCCCGATCCTCTCCAGCCCTTTGGAGAGATTTCTGTGATTGAGAAGGATTTTGGGCAGAAGGTTCAACAAGATGTTGAGAATAGGCACGGTTTTGCTGCGCAAGCGGGTCGTAGGAAAACCATGGCACAGGCCCGGAATTGGCTTTTGAGCGCTACATTGAGGCCTTACCACTCGTGGGTTTATTGGAGAGATGCTGATGTGGAAACTGCCCCGCCAACTATCTTGGAGGATTTGATGAGACACAACAAAGATGTCATTGTTCCGAGTAAGTCTTCCTATGGTCTTGGCTCAGTCTTACAATCCGTGTCGCCGTCAAATGATGCAAACCCATGTATTTGCTACTTCAGAGGATTCAATTCCCATGAGACGGATACTCACTTAACCTACTGATCTTGACTTTTTTTTTTTTTTTTTTTGAAAAAATGAAAATCACTACATTTGTGCCCGGTTACTGTGCCCCTTACATAGCTAATAGTGCTAATAACATGATTCTGGTATAGATGTCTGGCGACCACTTCCTGACTGGCTTGGAGGCGAACAGCCCTACGATCTCAATTCCTGGCAAGAGTCGGAGACCGCCCTCGCACTTGCTGAGACCCTCGATGAAGATGCTGTCATCGTCGAGGGATACGCTGAATACGCCACATGGAGACCTCATCTTGCTTATCTCCGTGACCCATATGGCGATCCTGATGTTGAGATGGAGATTGATGGAGTCGGAGGTGTCAGTATTCTTGCAAAAGCACGCGTGTTCCGTGCTGGTGCCCATTTCCCTGCATTCTCTTTCGAGAGGCATGCCGAGACTGAGGGTTTTGGCAAAGTCAGTGGCCCATACTTCCCAATCTATTTTCTTTACTGATTTTGCGACAGATGGCGAAACGCATGAAGTTCTCGGTTGTTGGGCTCCCGCATTACACCATCTGGCATCTTTACGAACCTTCAGCAGACGATCTTAAGCACATGGAGCGCATGGAGGAAGAGAGACTCGAGAGGGAGGCGAGGGAGAAGGAGGAAATTGAGCGGCAAAGGAGAGTTAGTGAGAGCTGGCAAGATAAGAAGGGCGAGTGGGAGCAGGATAAGAAGGAAATTCAAAATAAGGCCTTGGAAAAGAGTAGAAGGGAGCGCGGGGAGCGGAAACCTCTTGGGGGGAGTGAGCAAGGACCGCATGCACATGCCGGTGAGGAGGAAGCAGAAGCAAAGAAGGGGAGTGGGGAGAGCAATGTAAGCCTCCGGATCTAGCTAGTTTGTCTGGTCGTTTGTTATCTACGAATCCCTGCTAACCTTTATAGGCCGAGGCAAATGGCATGGACGCAGTGGGTGATGTATAAGTGTCAGAATATCTTCATCAAGGCTGGCTTAGATTGGGTGTCGGTAGGTATTTTTTTTGTACCAGCATGAAACGATATATATCATTTGTTCGTTTGCCTTTGTTTTTTTCCTTAAAAAAAAGGGGGGGGTCATTTTTGCCTTTCATTGTCTCATTGCAATTCCACGCTTTTCCTTTTCCTTCTCTTTCTACTAGACTAAAGGAGGAGAGAGAGGATCCAGTGGCCGCGGGCCAGGGGATAAGAAAATATATTCTGGAGCGCTAGTAGTGTTTATTCCTTATTCCTTATTCTTTTATTTTCTTGTTCGTTTATCTAGATGGTCGGGTTATTGGTTGAAATAATGGGGTTATGAAGAATTTTTAAACAAGACACGAGAGGAACTGGATGATTACTCAGAGCCACCCCTTCTGTAAATCTGGCTGAAGCCCGCGCTGTGCGATCAATACTGAACGAAATAAAAATCACATGTGGTGGATCGAGTTATTTTTTTGTTGTTTGGTATGTATACATGACATTGTAGTCTTGTATAATAATGCCCTAGCAATTATTGCTTCATGGATGATCATTGACATCTGCTCATGCTTCATGTATACATACATATGGTGAGTGGAAGTCATACTTTCTTCCGGAATTTATCACCCGCTTCTTTTTCTCTTCTTTTCTTTTCTTTCTCCCCTCTTGTATTTTTTCTAAGGGGATACCAATAGTTCTCTTGGAATCGAAATTCCGCTTTTGGGGTATTCTCCACGTTGACGAGGGAGGCTTGCCTTGGGGAGGACGTCAGCTCATCATTCCTTGCTGGGAATGATGTATGATACTTGTCCGCCTCTATGAGTGGGAGGAGATGTTCTGTCCGGGGGGATAAATGTCCTCCCGAAACTTGGCCGCTCAGAGGGCCTCAAATGCCTTTTCTCTCCCCGTTTCTCTCTCCCTCTTCTATCTGGGTAGTATTGAGTATGAGAGAGAAAATTTACGTATATATATATACTCCTAACAAAAGCGGGCTCCTTAGGAAATTCATCTGCCTCTTGAGTTCATTTCCCCAGCTCCCTTCTCTCTCACATCCTCCCTATCATTTCTCCTCTTTTCTTTACTACTGTACCTTCCCCTACCATTCATTTACCAATGGGTCACCGCTATACCTCTTAGCCGGGCTAGCTATCACATTTCTCTCTACCTCCACTCTTTTCACATTACATTTTCGACATTTCCCCTCCGTCAATCACAAGCCGCACACATTTAGTAAGAACTCCGTTGCGCCTCGGAGATTCCTTCATCAAGTTGGATGTTCCTGGTTTATACCCCCAGGCGGGGAATAAGATTGCAGGAATGGGGTGGTTTTTTTAATTGGATGCTATCACTATCAAGTTACACGAGTGGTCTTCTAGTAAATATTCCCTCGTGCCGCCGGCTTCTCGCTCTCTCACATAATATGGCGTTTCTAATCTATTCTCGCACTCTAAAGTCGAGTATGATACAAACTCTCGTTGATCGTTGCCCTCTTTGGGCTGCCTGCGCAAACCTTTTTACTCGCATGAGCATCCGGATTGAACAACAGTGGACATTGAAGCGGTCGAGTGAATTATTCTTGTGAAGGGCGGAGAAGGCATTGGTGGTATACCTAGCACCTAGCTGCTAGCGAAATGGAAACTAACTCCTCGAGTCAATATAGATTGTTTTACTTTCATTTTTATTATCCTCCATTTGACGATCGACTTGAAAATGGAGCTGAGTTGTTGTTTGCATTATGGTAGTTGAAACTGTCAGCACTCGTGAGATAGGAGTGCCCAAAAGCGCAACTCCTTTGGGAAAGAATCATTGCATACAGCCTTTCGTTTCTTGGTTTTTTTGTGGAGTAGTTTCGCTGGTATTTAACATATCTATGACAAACATTAACACCTACACCTTAACACTTGTAACCCTGTAGTGATGATGGTGCCGAATTTCCCTACACTCCGCAGAACTCCGGTTGGCCCTAGGAGCGTCGACTTGATGCTATAACACATCGACGTGCCAGTATGGCGGAATAGTAGCTACGCCTAGGGGTCGACCCCTAGTGACAGTCCTTGGCGCATGAACCTTCACTCGCTCCATTCACACCTATTCTCACTATAGCTTGTGTTCTTGCAATCAGTCCCCCTTCGTGTCGGATACATCCAAGGCTGGATTTGGAGGTACCACTCTTAACCTACAAGAGTGCAATTCCAACTACCGCCCACTCAGACGCAGCTATGCTTTGAGGTCGAGACCACCCCCACTACCTATATTACTTATCCCGGGCCGCCGCCGAGCGCACTCACAAACTTGATCAAAACCCAACCCAACAGCACACACCACGAAGAAGTAACGACGGTATGATACTAACTTAGTCGCCCAAGGGAATCGATCTCGCCAGGTTGTGAGCCCACGCCAGAGTCACGGGGTATGACTAAAAAATACAAAGCTCAAACTCGGACTTTTTAGAGTAGTTTGGGTAGTTGGCGAGTTTATGTATTAGGAACGAAATCGAGAAAGCGAAATTACTACCCCTATCATGCTCCCCAAGCGGTTCTATAAAAACCGGAGATGATTTTCGAGTAGAGTCGGAACGCTTTCTAATCCAGCCGTTTTCTAGTCGAGTAGAATTGATGACAGGACAAATAAGGTATCATAGTTAGTCCAAGTTAGTTCCTTAGTGGCGAGTTCTAATGACAACGGCACTGTGAAGGCCATCCCCTGTATCCCGTTACTAGCCATGTTCGCCCTGCGTCCTACAGGTAATTCTGTGAGTCGTTTCTTAACATCATTCTCCACCACGACATGTAATTTTATATAGATTCTGCGATTGACGCTTCCTCTTAAGATCACCATCCACCCCAATCCCCCTGCAGGCAACACAACATCAAGAAATATTCCTCTATCCCTTTGGCTTTTTGCCAATCTCCCTGGCTAGTTGTGTGCTACTACCCCCACTAATACTAAACCGGTGGCTAACAAGTATCCCAACGGTGCGGGAAAGCTTTTGAGATGGGGGTTGGCGTGCGCGCTAGTGAACGCTCCACAAAACAGAGTTGGAGGGTTAAACCGGCGGATCTTGTCTGGACTGACCGGTAGTTGAAGGAATTGCTAGGAGGGACGTTTGCGGGCTCGAATGTTAAGCTTCCTCCGGTGTATTGTTGAGTTATTCGGGACGGAGAGTAGAAGCCAATGCCTTCCGGACGATAGAGTCAGATGCATTGTTTAGTTTTGAGCAGCTGATAATGGTCCGTCATACCCGGTGATGTGATGTGATATTATCGCACTCGATTCCTTAGATTTAAGTTGCGTTCCTTTCTTTTCCTTTCTTTCTTTCTTTCACTCCCCCGTGTGGTCCATGAGTGGAAGAAAGAAATGCAAGTCCAAGTTGGCGAACCTGGGTACTGTATTATATATTCGGGTTGGGATAGATTGCGGGCATTTTAGCATTGCAGGGTTTAGCAGTAGGGCAAATCAAGCTCCTACCGATTTGTGTTCTCCGAGTGATAGATTATGTAGTTCTGGGCCAGCTTCTTTCACCGGTATAGTAGGCCCAGGGTCAGAGGACGGGCAGATGTGATACCTTTCGAGTACCGGATGCTCACGTTGGAACCAGCACTCCGGCACTGAATACAGTATACCATATAGACTAAGGTTTGGTCCACTGTAGCTATTATACTTTTCTGTAGGGTTGTTACACTGCTCATCGATCTAACATGATAATAATATTATGTCTTTAATTAATTTTGCCAGATATATTCGTACGCAATGAAAAAATACATAAAATACTCTATGAAGTGGTTTGGAGATCACTCTTCCAATTTGTACCAGTTATATAAAGTTTGTAGTTGAATGTTAAAGGTCTTGGGCTAAACCTTAAGATTATAAATGTTGACTCTATTGTGGTTACATGAACTTCAAAATACTGGTAGTCTAGTTGGCTACTTTCTGCTATTCTCCTGTCAAAAGTATTGTCCCATACCTTGCCTAGATAAATCCAGGTGCAGCTCATCCAAATATAAAATGTTTACTAGGTATTTTTACTAAACAATAGGGCAGTTCTTGTAAAAATAAACCTATGTAAATTTTCTCTATTTTTTAAAGATATTTTATTATATAAAAATGAGCTAGTTACTTACCTGTGTTTAGGCAGTTTTTTGGTGGGGTTTTAGAAAGTGGGACAGTACTTTGCAGATGTTACTTTATTATAATTAAGAATGCCGAAGTGGGGTTACACACTTCCCCTGCTACTTCTAATTAGCATGCCTTAGATTCTGGGTAAACTCGGCCCGCCACCATTCCCTGTATGGCGGTTACTATCCCCGGAAGAGCGAATTCGCCACGGGGTTAGTCTTTAAGAGGAATAGTGGCTGCCTTAAGAAGTATGGCGGCGGGTCGAGTTTACCCAGAATCTACGGTGGTTCGAGCAGCCCGAATGGTGATTACATAATTCTGACTCCCGGAAGTGCCTAACTTACGGCCGAGGTCAGCCAACGTCTCCACGACCTCTCCAACCGCTCGCCACGTCGCGAAATATCAATTGGAATATTCCCCCCTCCTCAACAAGTCCGAGCTAAAATTTGTTAGTTTATTGCTAGATAGGCCCTTCTATTCCATCATTAAGAAATACTAACTCAAGTTTGTTTGTTCATCCTTGATCTCTTTGCTTCTCGCGTCGCACTCACCACCCCTTTCCCGAAAAATTGCTCCAAAGTCACAATATGGGTACCTACAAACCCAATACTCTACCGCTAATCCCACTCCCGTACTCGGCTGTTCTCTTTCCCGGTGTTATTCGTAAGCTCGCCTGTGCGCCTCAGACAGCAATGCAGCTAACGAAGTTCTCTCTTGCTCGTAGTTCGCATCTTCATTTCTGGCCGCCAGGACATCACCGCTCTGCTTGCTAAGCTCTCCAACAACACTACACCGCTCGACTCTTCCAATCTACGAATAGGGTGCATCCCGCTAAAGCCGCCGACGCCCGTTAACCCACCGATCGCTAAAACGGACGACGACAAGAAGCGAATAATTGAGGAGGAAGGCGACGAAGTCGAGGAAACCCAGCTAGCATTCCTAAATGTCGACCCGTCCTCAGCCACCCCGGAGGAATTGTTTTCGCATGGCACCACAGCCCGGGTAGTCGGTGTGGAGGGCCACTCACGCGTGGACTCGTTCGGTACCCATGGGGCCAATGGGATGGCTCTTGTCGTGGAAGGGGTTTCCAGGTTTAGGGTCAAGCAATTTCTACAACGGACTCCCTTCATTGAAGCAGATGTAGAGCACTTTGTCGACCCGCCCGTGCAAGAGTCCGATATTCCCACACATTCCTATTTCACCCAGCTCAAGGCGTTGAGCAGGGAGCTTGTTACCTTACTCCAGATGAACTCTTCCCGGGGTGCGGGATTGCCGCCATTGGTCGCCCGGCGTTTGGAGCTCCTGATCGCTGAGAAGCAGCTCTGTGATGCTGGATCTTTGGCAGATTTCATGGTCTCTGCTGTGGAAACTACGCTCCCCGAACGTTTGCGAATCCTCTTGGCCGTTGATGTTCCGGACAGGTTGGAGAAGGCGGTCACCGTTCTTACCAGGCAGGTTAACAAGATCAAGTCGATCATCACCAAGAGCGATAAGATTCCTCCTCCACTTATTGTCATGAGTAGGAGGGATAGCTTACCGCTGCTACCGGGTATTCCGTCGAGAAGTGCGAAAAGGAGCCCAGGCTTTGGAGACATGGATCATGATGGAGAGAACGATGAGGAACTGGACGAATTATCCAAGAAAATTGAGGAGGCCAAGCTAAGTCCAGAAGCACTGAAGCTTGCACGGAGAGAAATGCAGAAGCTGAGAAGAATGAGCCCTGCCCAGGCTGAATACGGTGTGTGTAGAACATATTTGGAGACTCTAACAGAGGTAAGCCTATTTTTTCTTTTTTTTCCTCGTTTCTTTTTCTTGTTCAAATTACTCGTTTCTTTCGGTACATTTCACCCGGTAGCCGTGGCATCTCGGGGATGCTCTGGCGAAGTGATTTTTTGCATCCTCGGAAACCGAGTCATATCCGGTGATGCGCACTATATCTCAAACATTATGAGCCTGATGGTACTCGGCCACACCGAGGAAAGATCTCCCTCGCTCAATAAACCCACGAACGCACTCTCCGGCCAAAAGTCGATAGCTCGGTGGAATCTCACCGGATGCCTAAACTCCTCACCGATAACCACAATGTTACTAGCATTCAGGCTCAACCAATCCCTAGGGATCGCCTAATCTTCATTATGAGGATCGCGCGGTCATTACCAAGGATTGGGTGGGCTGAGGGCATGTGTTGCGGATATCTGTGTAAACACGAAACTAGAGTATCGTGAGAATAAGCTGGCTCCTCTAGAGTGCTCGATTGTAGTTTCGGCCTCTTTGGCTCCATCCCTCACAGCAAAGCATGTCACGAGTATCGCCTGTAATTAATTTATCTGGTTACAATGTAATCTTGCTATAGATAGGCGATCTAGAGGTTTACTTTATGACTATCTATTAATTACTTTTTTCCTCTCTTCAAACCCATAGAGTAGCAGTTATAGCTATTTTCTGATGCTAACAAACGATTTATGAACAATTAGATACCATGGTCAATAACTACCGAAGATCAGCTGGATGCCACAACCCTTGCAAGAGCAAGAAAGCAACTCAACGATGATCATTACGGACTTGAAACGATCAAGAAGCGACTTCTTGAGTACCTAGCAGTTCTCCGTCTGAAACGTCAAGTCAACATGGAGAACGAGGCCGCAGCGAAAGCCGCTGAGGGGCAAGCCAAGAAACTTGAAGAAAATTCCCCCAAGGAAAACAAGGAGACCCAGTTGATAAAGCCCCCGACCCCTAAGAAAGATGAATCGGTGGCAGCGAAGAAGCCCTTGGGCGATAAATCGCCAATTCTGTTGCTTGTGGGGCCCCCGGGAGTCGGAAAGACAAGCCTTGCGCGTAGTGTGGCCGCTGCTCTAGGGCGAAAGTTCCACCGGATCAGTTTAGGAGGTGTGAGAGATGAAGCAGAAATTAGGGGCCATCGAAGGACCTATGTTGCTGCTATGCCTGGCCTCATAGTTAATGCGCTGAAGAAAGTTGGGATAGCGAACCCAGTAATCCTGTTGGGTGAGTTCGTTCGAGAGAGTTTCAAATAACCCTTCTTTCTGTATCCTAATATTAGGACTGCTTTGAACCTTCCTGGACACCTTCCCAAGTCTACTTCATCTGCCGGCAATGGAATAGGCGCTGACCCTGGATTCACAGATGAGATCGACAAGGTCGGAGGAGCCAACTTCCATGGAGACCCGAGTGCGGCAATGTTGGAAGTTCTTGATCCGGAGCAGAATTGGAGTTTCACTGACCACTATATCAACATCCCTATCGATCTATCCAAAGTGGTATGTTTCCCGATCCCCCCGATAATATTTTTGTTCTATTATTTTTACCTTCCTGCACGTTATTTTCTTTCATTGGAGAGGGAGATAGGGGGGGGGAGAGGGAAAAGGAATATACCCCGCTTTTTCTACCCGAGATGTCAAAAAGAGCTCCCCCCCTGTTTCCCGGTCTCTGGGGTTCTCCCTCTCTTTGAGCGATTGGGTATACTTTCATTTGCCCGCGGTTTAATTGCTTATCTCGTTTATTCAATCAATCCAACCTCCGACCCATGGTCACTGAACATTCCAACCCCCTACATCCCATGCCCCCCCTTTCACCCTTACCTTTACTCCTCCTCCCCCTCCCCTCCCTCCTTCTTCCTTGTGCCGCCTGCCCTGGTCTCATAGTATTGTTTTCCCACCCTTCCTATTTGATCTTAATTATTTCTTTAATTTTCCGCACGCGATTGCTGTCACTGGGGATTTGGCTCGGAAGACACTCGCGCCCCAATACCCCTGCCCTGCAGTACATCTGTTATTTTCGGCCGAAGAAGCACCTACCCCCGTGAACCTACTGGGACACTCCTGACCCCTACTCCTCCTCACCCCTACTCACTCCCTTGTCGTACCACCGACTCCGCTCTCCGACTTTCCCCTATTACTCCTATATCTAGGGGGAAGTATACGGGAAGCCGCCGCTTCCTATTTTTTATTTAGAAAAACATTTTCCGCTGTTGGCGGGCTTCCCTGATCCTAGGCTAATATTAGTAATTGGGTAATATCAGCTCTTTATCGCCACAGCAAATTCTGTGGACACAATTCCGCCTCCACTCCTCGATCGTATGGAGAGGATCCAGTTGAGCGGGTACACATCCCTAGAAAAATTGCATATCGCATCCCAGTACCTTATCCCTAAACAGTTACAATCTAATGGTCTAGCCGCTGGCCAGGTAGAGCTGTCGGCCGATGTGCTGTCAAAGATCATAACGTCGTACACCAGGGAATCGGGTGTCAGAAACCTAGAGAGGGAAATAGGGAGCGTCTGCCGAGCCAAGGCAGTTGAATATGCCGAAGCCAAGGACGCTCAAAAGAACGAGTCGTACAACCCCAGGGTTGAGGTCTCGGAGCTCGAGGACATACTCGGGATTGAAAAGTATTATTCGGAGATTGCTGAACGGAGCAACAAGCCCGGTGTCGTCACGGGATTGGTTGCTTTCAGTATCGGTGGCATCGGTTCTATATTATTTATAGAAGCCGAACAGATGCCGGGTAGCGGAAGGCTGCAGTTGACGGGGAAATTAGGTGAAGTAATCAAAGGTTCGTCCCATGTTTTAGATTCCCTTTCCACCAATCATGTTGTGATTCAATGCACAACAAATCACAACGCATGAAGAACCTAACCGATTGACAACATTTTTTTTTGTCCAACCCACCATACAGAAAGCGTTGAGGTAGCATTAACCTGGGTGAAAGCCCATGCCTACGTCCTGGGACTTACGAACCATCTGGACGAGGATCTTACGAAGAACAGGAACGTGCACGTGCATTGTCCTGCAGGCGCGGTGCCAAAGGTTAGTTGCTCGCGATTTGTTGACTCGCAGCTTATCGATCCTCCAATTCCTTCCCTCCCTCCCGTTAGGCAATTATCAGCTGACTTTTTATCACGGCAGGATGGTCCAAGCGCAGGTGTTGCGTTCACGATCGCCATGATATCGATGTTTTCCGGCCGTCGAGTATCACCCACGCTTGCTATGACAGGTGAAATTTCTCTCAGAGGAAGAGTCACCCCCGTTGGTACGTTTCTAAAAATTTATCCCCCTATCCAATTATATTTTCAAAGCGCACTAGAGGGAGTCAACTTCAGCTAACCTGAGTTGTTTTTCTTTTTGTTTCGCAGGCGGGATTAAAGAAAAATTGATAGGAGCTCTAACTGCCGGTGTAAAGACGGTACTTTTACCTGCGCATAACAGGAAGGAAGTACGTGAGCTCCCCGAGGAAGTCAAGAATGGGCTCGAGATAATCTATGTGAGGTAAGCGACGTAACCCTATTTGAGCCCATGACAGGTCATAACCGAGATGTGGAATCCTTACTGATATTGTTCTTGGTCTGTCCTCGTAGGAGCGTATGGGAGGCGCTTAAGCATGGTATGCATCTCCTTCTCCGACTTGTTCTCTCTCCGTAAACTAACTGAGCTGTAGTCTGGCCCGAGTGGACCGTTGGTGAAGAAAACATGGCGTTCGAAAGCCGACTATGATTGACTGCAGTAGGATATTATGAAAGGCGGGGAGTAGTGCGTCTTACTTGCTTTGATTGAGCCCAGTATTCCACCGAATTGTAGTTTATTTACATCCCTTCCATTAGCTTAGTTTGTCACATTACATATCTAACTCACCTCGCGGTCTTGCTTTCTTTTTTCTTTTTCTTTCCACATTCACTTCCCTTGTATTCTCCCGCGTCTTCCATGTCATAACATCTCTTAACATACACTCAAATAATGCATCACCCGATCCCTCAACTGGTGATGGGGATGATATTATAGCCCGGTATATAGCTTCTAAAACTCTCCGATTTCTCCCTTTCCTCCCCCCGGCCCCCCGTCGCCCTCGCATCTTCACCGCTCCTCGCGGGCATTTTCAGCAGAAGCGCAGTGCGGCGACACTGCTCATCGGAGTGACCACCGTAGCAACGTGACACCAGCAGTACCATACCCAAGCTGTCACTGTCACCTGTCCAATTGACAGCCATGGGCCGTGTAGGTGGGGAGGCGAGTATCACGGTGTGGCAAAAGTGGGAAGGTAGTTTTTACCCGTTGGGTGCGGTTGTTCCTTGGCTGCCGTGCGCTGCCCCAGTCCCTGGGTACGGTAGGGGACAGCCCACCATACTCAGTCCCAAGGAGGAAAGGAAAACATGGTGTCCCAGACCGTACTGTACATGTATAGTACATCGGTAGTATCGCTACCAGTACCGGTACCTTTCTCACTGGAGGTACAGTACAGTATCGCACTTGCGAAACCGAGGTTTATGGCAACAAGTATCGGTAGTTAGTTTGTCTACTTATATTCTATAGCAGAGGGAGTGCTAATTACGCTGGCTGGCAGCTCGCTTATTCAGAATAACTTGTTGACCCCCATACATCCATCATCGCGGCCGTTACCGACCCCAGGAAGAGAAAAAACAAAGGGTTTTCCGTCTTTTTTCCCCCGCCAGCCAGCCAGGGCGGTTGGTTTGTTTTTGTGTCCCTTCGTTTTTCTTTTCCTGCCGAGTGTTTGGGTTTATTTGTAATTGCGGGAAAATAACGGTGAGCAGGCGGAGGTAAGTTATGGCCTAGAAAGCTCAACTACAAGTAAAAGGGAGAAAATTTAAACACGCCCTATTCAAAATAGATAAACAGCGAAGCCACCAATCATGGCAATTGTAGTAAAAATGGTTTTGTGGTTTTTAAACAAGAACTTGATGGAAAAAAAGTGAAAGCTCTTCTTAGCCTAACTGGAAAATTTAGAATGTTTTGCGGTATTATAAAGGGAAGGAGAAAATACTCAAAGTATCATAAGATAAAGTACTCTATCCCTTCCATTTCCTGTAAGCTTCTTTCTAGATCTTGCCTATTTCTAGATACTCTCTTTAAATAAGAGAGAATACAACCACTTTTTTTTTAAAAAAAAAAAAGTTGTAATTTTCGGATATTAGGTATTACATTTTTTTTTAAAAAAAAAATTAATACAGTAGCTGGTATAACATTATTTGCAAAATTGCTAATATTGATATCAGAAATATCAAACATATTATGAAAATTCTACTAATATCTTATATTCTGCCTAAATTCCATAACAAAGTATTACTTTTATAAGAGTAGTTTCTACTACCTGTACTATATATAACATACTAGAAGTAAATTATCTATTCTGCAAATACAAGAAAAAAATATATATGCAGTTTTAAGAATTTTACTAATTAGATATATAAATATTTTCCTGTATTATTCTTAATTACATGTAGTAGATATCATAGTAGAGCTAAATCTCTCTCTATATTCAATTTTACAAATTGTTAAAAGTATCCATGCTAGGTAGTAGAGTAAGAGCAAATGCTAGTATCATAGTCTTCTTCAAATGTTCAGCATCCCATCCTAAACCTACAGCAGCCTCACTAACCAAAGGCTCCCCTTTGTAGCTATCATACTACAGCCAATATTTCCAGGACCCTGTATTCCGCCCTCTAGAGATAGCAAGCAGCCTTGCTTACTTGCCACAGCCTTAAGTTAACCGACCCAGGGGGAAGGGAGAAAAGGAATCCCGGTACAGTACAATAAATCCCACCTCCACCTTTAGCCATTCTCTTTAACCTATGTACCTACATATCATACATACCACCCCCCCGTCCGTCGGCCCAAATTAAACTAAACTAAACAAAAATCCAAAACCCCAAATAAGTAATCCCCACTTTTTCACCCTCAGTCATGTGCACACTGGCACAACATACATAAATAAATAACCCCAACCTCAGTCAACTACCCTACAGTATCCAGTCTCGCTTCCGCAACAACAATTCGGACGAGGAGAAGGTAACGAGTACGAGTGGTATTACAACTGAAGTTGAGCAGGGTATTATCGGTATTACCGACAGGTGGTGGTGGTGGGTATCATAGGTAAGCAACTGTGCCCGTTTGTCAACACGACAGACCGACATCGAGAGATCTGGCTACGGTACTAGTACTGACTGAGCTGGATTTTGGCGGCTGCGGCAGTAGTCTGGTGTGTGCAGTTGCGGTTGTGTTTGTATTTAGGAACGTGGTTGAATTACGAGTTGTCGTACTGGTATGTATGATACTGTACTGTGGTGTATCGCAGGTCCCCACACCCCCCAC
>QOVD01002321.1:0-39060 GCA_003521225.1 Tuber microsphaerosporum
CCCTCCTCACATCCCACACCCTCCTATCCTGTCCCTCCCACCGGGCTAAGCCTTGGTGGTCCCCCCTACTCTCCACTCTCCGCAAGGAATTCCTCTCAGCGACGCGCAAAGCGAAACACTCAAGACTCCCTGAGGAACTAATAGCAGCCAGCTTGTCCAAGCGTGGTTATTTCCGCGCAATCAAGGCCGCTAAGGCCTCCCACTGGTGTCTCTTCCTAGCCTCTGCAACTCCTCGCTCCATCTGGTCTGCAAAGAAGATGGCACTTGGCAGATCTCCTCCAAGTTTTCCCTCCCTACCGGATGCACACTCCCCCACCGAAATGAACCAGGCCCTGCTAGAACACTTCTTCCACCCCAGGCCGGTTCCCCCCCCTCCCGCAATCCTCCTTCCCTGCAAGAAGCTTGACTCCCTTACCGCTGAGGGAGTGTCAAAGGCACTCTCCAAATGCTCTTCCTCCATGGCGCCCGGGCCAGACTCCATACCTTACTCCACGTGGAAGAGAGTCCACCTGGTCGCCCTCCACCTCCTTACCAACCTCCTCTCCCCCCTCCTCACCTTTGGCTACCACCCTGCCTCCATGAAGAAAGCTAATGGTGTGGTCCTGGACAAACCAGGCAAGGCCTCCTATGACTCCCCAGCTTCCTTCCTAATTATTGTTCTCCTACAGACCATCTCCAAGATACTGGAACGAATTGTCGCCTCCAGGCTAGCCTCCCTTGTCAGGGCCAGAGGCCTCCTACACACCAAGCAGTGCGGCTCTCTGCCATCTTTGTCCTCCTTCGATGAGTGCGCTCCTCTGGTCGATACCATTGCTACCCTCCAGAGACCCAGGCTTAACGTCTCGGCCCTCTTTCTTCACATCAAAGGTGGCTTTGATAATGTGGACGCCTCGATCCTAGCCAGAGACTCAAGAACTAAAGGCATTCCACCATATTTAGTCTCCTGGGTTAAGCCTTTTCTCTCCCAACGTTCTTGTTGTCTTTTGTTTCAAGGGGCTCCCAGAGTGTTTTCTCCTGTGTCGGTGGGCACCCCTCAGGGTTCCCGAATCTCTCCTTTGTTATTTATTATTTATATGTCTCCTTTACATGTTCCTATCCCGAAAGGGGTATTTCTTTCCTAGGTTGATGATTTTTCCCTCAGTGTTGGGTCTCTGTCGTACAGCTCCAATGTTTGTTTCCTTCAGAGCACCTATAACCTTATTAAGAGCAAGGCAGAGGAGAGAATGGTTTCCTTCTCCGTTCCGAAAACTGAACTGGTTCATTGGCGCACTCCCCTCCAGAGAGACCCTCCGGGGGCTCCCTCCCCACCTCGTATCACTCTGGATGGTCTCCTATTCCCTCCCAAGTGGCTGGGCTACTGGTTCTCGGCCTCTATCAAGGACACCGCTCCCCACTTCTCCCCGAGGCTAGCTCTGGCACAAGCAGCCTTTGCCTCCGTACGTCGCCTATCCTCCCATGGCTCAGGGCTTTCTCCACACCTAACGCACCGCCTGGCGGTCTCCCTCTTTCTCCCCATACTGCTGTATGGGGCCGATCTCTTCATCCTCTCCAAGACCATCACCTGCAGGATGAACTCGTTCTGGCATCAAGTTCAACGATGGGTTACCCACTGCTTCCTCTCCACCCCTACAACGATCCTTGGGGCTCAGAGTTGCCTCCCACCAATTGCTGTCTTCTCCTGCCACCGGCGCAGACTTGCAGCATTGAGGCTGGTGTGCTCCTCTCCCCTCATCAACCCAGCTGCCGCTAGGCTCTGGGGAACTTTCCCTTGTGTCCTGAGTGACAGGGCGCCTGACTCACAGATGTCGCTCTGTACCAACCTTCAGCCTAGTTACATGCCGCTGAGCTGGCACACCCCGTGTCCCATTCCCCCGGTCAGGAGGCACCTCCCGGTGGATGCCCTTGCCCAGATATCGCTTCCACTACTTGGCCAGCTGTCGTTCACTCCTATTGCGGCTCCTCACCTTCTCCCAGACAACATCCCCCTCTTGAGTCATTATACCGTGAGAGCGGCCTATAAGGCCCTCAAAGGCAGGGCCAAGGCTCTACTCCTCTCGGACTGGGCCGAAGTAGCCCCCCATCCCTCCTACTACACCATCCCCATTTGCCTTTCCCCTCACCAGTATATGGCTCTGGTGAAGGTTATAGCCACTCGCCTCCACCAGATGAGGGCTCAGAAGAGCTACCTCGCAGCCCACCCACGTTAGTTCGAACGCAGTAGGCCCCCTGATTTTGTCAAATGTGGCAACGGCCCCGAGACATTGAGCCATGCGATTCTTTACTGCTCATCCTCCCGTGACTCCAGAGCCCGTCTTCTCTGGGGCGTCTCCTCTGTTGCAGCAGAGTCTCCCCTCTGGTCTGATAAGGACCCCCTCCTCTCCCTTTTGGCATTCATTAAAGATGCGCAAATCAACTTCCCACCTGATATTGCCTCCTCCCCCCCTTTCCCGGACTCCCTGCTGGTCCTCCCCTCCTCTCCTGCTCTTGTGACTCCCATGGTTCCTCCTTGGTGGTCTTCTCCAGTTCATTTCATCAGATGAGTTATGTATTTATTTTGTGTTGATGTTTCCTGGGCACGCAGATATTCGTGTTGAGGTTTATATTGTTTACATTGCTTACTTTTATTTAGCTTGTTCAGTGGTGAGCCGGCTTTACGACTCAGTGCGCGGAGAGTTTAGGGATGGGTTTTCTTTTATACTTTGCGATAAGGGGTAAAGTTTTGTTTACACCATAGCTAGCACTGCATGCGAGTTCTTGTACCTAACAACGAATACATAATAAAAAGAAAAAAAAAAGAAACAAAAGCAGAGGGTAGTTAGTCACGAACCATCTCCTCTACACCTCCGGCGATTGAAATCTCAACACTATGAGAATCATTGTCAACCACCCACCTCCCTCTCCCATCTTCTGATGGCCTGGTTGCCTAGGATGGTGACGCTACATCCCCCCTCTCCCCTCTGTTCAGCTTCCAATGGCATTGCTCACGGGCAGTCTATGTCTATGGGGTTCACGGTCGCTCCTCTCTCCTTCCCCGGAGTCGCTTCGCTGCCCTCACTTAGGGTTTGCACACGGCCGGCCATCCCTTTCTCGTCAATGGCTCTCTGCAGTTTGGGGCTATCAGTAAAGTGGTGGCCCAGGTGGGTGTGCTCCATGGTATTGCACTATCTCTGGGAAACTCTGTTTGGTACGGTCGGCATCTTGGAAAAACCTGTGATCTCGCTTCGGTCGGTTGGTCTTGCACTTCTTGATTGGGCCTACCTCTCCGCCCTGCTGTAACCATCCTTCCCTCCGGGCGATACTTGCAGCAGGTAACAACTCCGAGGTTCATCCTCGACCTCTCTTACACCTCTAGTGAAAGAAATAACAACAACAGTGACACGTCACATTTCGAGTTTTGGCCCATAGGATCCTTCTTTCTATCCTCGCGATAGTTACAAGTCTTTAATTTCCTTTACGAAGGTTATTAATTCCATCAAGGTTTAAGAGGAAAATCCATCTCTTTTATCTACTTTTATCTTTGTTTTAGCTTTATCTTATCCTGGTCTTTTGATTATTTTCAATTTGCGATGGTTAATGCTACTAAGACTTCGTTTTCTGCGAGCAAGGTTGCAAGCAACGGCTTAGCGTTAGGAGAAATGGCTTTACGGCTATTTGAGGCGGAGAAGGAGATAAAGAGACTCCGGCATCATGTGTCAGTGTTGTCGAAAAGATTGAGGGCGAAGGATGTGGAGAGGAAAGGGAAGGCGGTGATGGTTGAGGATGAGGAGAAGAAAGAGGAGGTGGCGGTGGTGGAGGAGATAGTGGCTGAGGCTGAGGCTGGCGGGGTGTCGCCCATTGCAAGTGGCACTTATGTGGCTGAGGTTGAGGCGGTGGCTGAGGATGGTGTGGCGAGTGTGGAGGTGATGTCTGTGGTAAGTGAGGATGAGGTAATTGATGGGAAGATTGTGGTGAGGCTGCCGGTAGGGCAGAAGAAGAGGAAGGTGGTGGTGAGTGTGGATGAGGAGAGAAGTGATGATGAGGAGAGCGTGATGAGTGTGGCTAGGACAGCTGCGGCTGGACCTAGAGTTATGGTGGGGGATAGGAGGATGTTGTTGAGGAGTAGAAGTGAGGTGCCTTCGGGGCCTAGCCAGTCGTTACATGGAAATTATTATGGTGTTGGTCGTTATGACCAGGGTTACGGACAGGGAGTGGGCCGGGGGGTGAGAGGTGGCTACGCAGCGCTTGATTCTATCGGTGGCGGTGGTTATCGCAATCCCTATGTTGGTCGAGGTAGATGGAGAGGAGGAGGTAGAGGATAGGTGTGGATCTTAACCACTGATGGCCTGGACGACACGCTTGTTTCTTTTGTTTATGAGAGTGCGATCGAACCGACAGAAACGACCAACCTGGTTAACCGTCGTCACAGCGTTGGCGCAGAGCGAGGGATCCCGGGGAGTTAAGGGTGAAACCGGATCTGGGAGTTATTCCGTTTGAAGCTCAGGAGCGATGGTTGGGAGTTAATTGTTTTTGTTTGTATTACTTTAAGTTTTGTATTTTCTTTGTTTGGATATATGACTTGGGACTCTGGTGAAGCGGTTAGTGTGTGCACGTTGGCCTTAGCCGTTGAGTTTCTGTTTCTAACTAGGTTCCGGCTATTGGTTGGGAGGAGATTTCCTAGTTGATTTATGTCCTAGATTGAAAACGGTTCCGAGAGCTTGGGTTGAATGGGTCGGAGGAGAAAATGGGCAGACAGATTTTTACTACATAAAGCCCTGCAGAGAGTATTAGTTTGTAGAGTAGCTAGACTAATATGACGAAAAGTGTGATAAAAAAAAAAAAAAGAAAAAAAGAAAAAAAAAAACTCTGAGGTTCCCGTACACTACTTTGATAGCCGAACATAATTGCTCCTATTGTGTAGTCAAGATCTCGCTAAGAGACACTTCTCTTTTATTCGCCAGGAATCGTGAGAGTAAAGATACTTGAATAGATAGTAGAAGAAAGTACTTAGATGGTTGCGTGAGGAACTAACTACTCTTCGAAATTTTTATTTTTTTTTATTTTTTTTGTATTTTTTTTATATCAACTTGCATTTGTTTACAACTACCGGGCACAAAACAGGCATGCATCATCCAATATGGCCAAGAAAAAACCCTAATCCGACCTGGCACCAGGGGAAAAAGCCATCATCCCAAGACCCTCTGGTATGGGCCCAACCGCACAGTCTCGCAGACAGGAGAGAAATACAACATCGGCTGGCCGAAGCGGACGACAAAGTAAATCCCCAAAACCCTACAAGCAGGAAACAACAGGAAAACCACTTGCCATGAACTCCTACCCCCTGACAAAAAGAACACTGCCTACGCAGCCAAACAAGAAAAAATACGTCTATCCAATACAAATGAAAGGAAAGACAAACAAGTGGAACCCATAAGAAGGAAAACCCAACCGAAACATAGAGTAAACACTACACTAAAGATCTCAGAAGGGGGCCGGCCATCACCTTTGTGGCGAAAACGAGGGGCAATCATAACACGAAAGAACCCAGCAAAATTACATCGTACCAAGGCTGAAGGTCGTTCAAGGAGGCAGTGGAATACCATGAACAGTCGTAATTGAGGAATGCGACAGTGGGCAGTCGCGGGGGCGAGTGGAGGCACCAGGCAGAGAGGATGCCAGCCGAAAGAATGATCCAAGCCGAACGTGTAAGCGAGGGCGAGGGTGGAACAAGGGGGTGGCTGTAACCGGACCATGGGACGAAACGACCGGGCGAGGGGAGGGGGTAGAAGGCAAACAACTCGCTAGAAACAACCGACAAACAGGCCATGCTCGAGTGGTTTCGGACCGAGAGGACGACAGCGAGTACCGCGAAGTTACTGACCGAAGCCTTCCCCAGCGAGGGACAAGCCATAGAACCAAGGGCGTACTCTCACCAAGGTCCGGACACCGTAACGCCGACCGTAAACGTAGAAAGGAGAAAAGCCGACCGGGGCGATAGCTAAGCGAGGCTTGCGACCGTGGGACGAGGGGGTGGATGAGAAGAGCCTGCAAACAACTTCTTGGACAACGCTTTCTCAAGGCGAGGCGATAATAAAAGAGGAAGAAGGTAGTGTCGTCACCCTCCTAGGCAACGGGGCCATCACGGGAGAGGAGAGGGTGAGGGTGGAGTTGACGATGATTTCTCATGGTGTTGAGATTTCAATCGCCGGAGGTGTAGAGGAGATCGTTCGTGACTAACTACTGTTCGATTTTCTTCTCTTTTTTTCTTTCTTTTTTTTTTTTCTTTTTTCTTTTTTTTTTTTTTTTTTTTTTTTTTTTTTCTTTTTTCTTTTTTTTTTTTTATATCATATATTCGTTGTTTTAAGGTACAAGAAATAGCGTGCATCATCAGATATGGCCAAAACAAAACCCACAAACACAAACCAAAACAAAACAAGCAAAACCCAAAACAATAACAAGTCCCCCTAGTGGCGACGAACCCAGTCGCCATCAAAAAATTTAACAAACAGAACGTACGCGCGTTAAAATCTATTTTTAACATAAAAGAGAATACATAACTTTACGAGCAAAAACCCTTCAAATTTATGAAACAAAGGAGCGGGCGGGGCGTTACACATCATTAAGGCCCTGGCGCGCGTGTCTGTGATGCCTTCAAGGAGGTTGCTGGCTGGGAAAAGTCTTCGCCTCGGCCCTCTGTCAGGGAGCGATGGTGGGGTGACGGATGGAACCACTAGGGCGGGCGGTATCGAGAAGGGAGACATATCTGGCGGGAAACCTGTGGCCGTGCAGAGTATGTAACCGGAGAGGCCCTTGAGCAGAGATGGGGAACCCCAGAGGGGGGACGGGGAGTCCAGCGAGGCATCCCTTGGGAGGAAAAGGGAGCCGGCTTCCGATCTCGAGGGGCAGGACAGGATGGGGTGTTGAAAATATTCCACCACCCTTTCAGAGTGTGGACAGAGAGTAAGGTCGTCTCTATTGTACCAGGAAGGGTGACCGGCGAGGTAGCTCTTTCCGGCCCTCATCTGATGTATGCTGCCGGCCACAAAGCGGGGAAGGCCTTGAAACGGGTGAGGTGACAGGGAGGGCGGAAACTGGTAGTATAGGGGGGGCGAGTAATCCACCTTCAAGCAAGTGAGAAGGGACTGCCTGAGGAGGAGTTTGAGGCGCTTGTTGGCCTTGCTCATGAGCATGGGATCCGGGAGGGGAACACGCAGGTCCGCGAGATCGGTCCTGGTCAGCGGGAAGAATGCGGGTCGGTCAAGGGCCATGTAAGCGTCGTTCACGATTGAGTCCAGGGGCAGATGTCGTCTGCATCGAGACGGGGGAGTAGCCCAGTTAAGGGGGAGGTAATCAGGATGCAGCTTGGTGGCGTACTGTCTTGCAGAGATGGGCGATCTCCGGTCGTCCAGGCTTGGGAAGGAGGGGTGCAGTCTGGCAGTCGCCGGGTTAGCTGAGGGGGGGAAGACACGAGACCCGAAGGCCAGCGAGGCGGCGTTGGTGGGTTGCCAAAAGGGAAACTGGTGGAAGGCATGACTCAAAGGAGAGAATGCCGGTCGGGATGGAGGAGAAGCAAGAGGTAGAACACTAACTACTCTTCGATTTGTATTTTTTTATTTTTTTATTTTTATTTTTATTTTTTTATTTTTTATATCAACTTGCATTGGTTTACAACTACAGGGCACAAAACAGGCATGCATCATCAGATATGGCCAAGAAAAAACCCCGATCCAACGTGGCACCAGTGGAAAAAGCCATCATCCCAAGACCCTCTGGTATGGGCCCAACCGCACAATCTCGCAGACAAGAGAGAAAAACAATATCGGCTGGCCGAAGCGGACGACAAAGTAAATCCCCAAAACCCTACAAGCAGAAAACAACAGGAAAACCACTTGCCATAAACTCCTACCCCCTGACAATAAGAACGCTGCCTGAACAGCAAAACAAAGAGCGAAAGGGGTAGCCAATACAAGTGAAAGGAAACACAAACAAGGAAAACCCATGAGAAAGAAAACCCTATCATCACAGAAGGGGGCCGGCCATCACCCTTGAGGCGTAAACGAGGGGCAATCATAACACGAAAGAGACCGGAAAGCAATTACATCGTACCAAGGCTGAAAGTAGTTCAAGGAGACAATGCAATACCATTAACAGTCGTAACCGAGGAATGTGACCTTGGGCAGCCGCGGGGGCGAGTGGAGCCAACAGGCAGAGAGGATACCAGCCGAAAGAATGAGCCAAGCCGACCGTTTAAGCGATGGCGAGGAAAAACAAGGGGGTGGTTATAACCGAACAATGGGACGAAGCGATGGGGCGAGGAGAGGAGGTGGAAGGCAAACAACTCTCTAGAAACAACCGACAAACAGGCCATGATCGAGCGATTTCGGACCCAGAGGACGATAGCGAGCACCACGAAGTTACTGACCGAAGCTTTCCCCAGCGAGGGACAAGCCATAGAACCAAGGGCATACTTTCACCAAGGTCCGGAGACCGTAACGCCGACCGTAAACGTAGAAAGGAGTAAAGCCGACCGGGGCGATCGCTAAGCGAGGCTTGCGACCATGGGACGAGGGGGTGGGTGAGAAGAGCCTTCAAACAACTCTTAGGACAATGCTTTCTCAAGACGAGGCCATAATAAAAGAGGAAGAAGGTAGTGTCGTCACCCTCCCAGGCAACGATGCCATCACCGGAGGGGAGAGGAAGGGGGTGGAGTTGACGATGATTTCTCATGGTGTTGAGATGTCAATCGCCGGAGGTGTAGAGGAGATCGTTGGTGACTAACTACTCTTCGATCACGGCCCTCCAATACAGGCCTTCCTCCCACCACCCTAACCCTGGTGACTCATACCTTTGAGTAACACGACCTCATACCTTGTAGCGAGTCATGTGCGAAATCCCTCAGCTGACTTATAACAAGTCAACTGCGCAACATACCTAAAACCAATCATAATCCAAATCACAAGTCATGTGCGCAACTCGCGTCACATGAGTGAAACCCATGACTCGTAATGTGAGTCATGTGCAAAAGTTCATAAATCATATGACTACAATCGTAGTCATGTGAAAAACATCAACCAATAACCTTATAACAATGACATCTCAAGTGCGAGTCATGTGAAACAAATCACAAACCTATGACTCATAACCATGAGTCATGTGAAACCATATTCCTCGCTTAGTCAGGTTTGTGACACCTGCTGTCTCATGGCTTCAGCCACTCTCTCCCTACCGGTCTCGTCCAGTTGCTCTGTTACAGCTACAATCCCCTCCCTGGCTAGTACGCTACTACTAGGTGGCTCCTCTCACCCCTCTCGGCACGCCTCCCCTGCTGTCCCCTTTTCACGTGGCTCTAGCCTCGCCTCCTCCTCTGAGTCCCTGTTCCTTCTGTTCTTCTGGCCTTGGGATCTGTCATGGCTGTGTGCGGAGCAGTGAAATTGGTTGGTTGTAATGGGGTTCATACATACTGCCTCTGACCCTCGGGGCAAGCAGCCCTCCGGGTCTTGTTTTCCGGTGGGCACTCAGAGCATTTCCTTACGCCATACGTCTCCGCCCCGCTGGCTCGTCGTATCGATCTCCCGCTGGCAATCCTTCAGCCCCTGTTGACGGCCTAAATGGTCCCGCTATTATTATCCCTTGTGTATGCTCAGGTCCAATGGTATATCCTAAGGTTTGGTATTGGGGGTTTGTTTCATGCTGGGCTTGAAGTCTTCTTTGTTGGTTCATAGGTTTCTCAATGTCATTTTGGTTTTTCTCTTGGTGGGCGGCACGTCTCTGGAGGTTATTTGGTTCAACGTTTTCTGGCCTGTTGTTTCCATTTTGGTTTCTACCTATAGTACCGGACTTTGATTTCTACCTCTACACAAAGTAGTCACCCGGTCGGGCAGGGTCAGAGGGGTTTCGTATCGGGTGCACGGGATGGACAGTAGTTGGAGGTTTTTAGCTTTTATCCCTAAAGGTTTTAGTTAGCTTTCGTACCTAGTTAGTTCTTCCCTTGCAAACGAATTAAATCTATTAAAACAAAATATAAAAAAAGAACAAATAGTAACCCACTGGGTAGTTAGTCACGAACCATCTCTTCTACACCTCCGGCAATCGAAATCTCAACCCCATGACTGATATTTCCAACCACCCACCCACCTCTCCTCTCTTCTCATGGCCTTGTAGCCTAGGACAGTGACGCTACAACCCCCTTCTCCCTTCTGTTCCCGTTCTGCTGGCTTTGCTCTCGGGCAGTCTTTGTCTAGGAGGTTCATGGTCACTCCTCTCCTCTTCCCTGTTTTCACCTCGCTGCCCTCCCTTAGCCCTTCCACACCGTCGGCAACCCCTTTCTCATCAAGGCCTTCTTCAGTTTCAGGCTTTTCGTGAAGTAGTGGCCTCACTGGCTTTTCTCCCTGGTATAGTACTATCTCCTGGGAACTGTATTTGGTACAGTCGGCATCGTAGGAAAACTGTGATCCCGCTTCGGTCAGTCAGCCTCTTACTTCTTGATTGGGTCTACCCCACCGCCCTTCTTTCTCATGGCTGTAGCCACCCTCTCCCCCACCAGTCTCCTCTATTGGCTCTGTTACACCTACAATCCGCTCCCTGGTGGGTACCCTACCACTAGCTGGCTCCTCTCACCCCTCTCAGTATACCACCCCTGGGGTCCGCTTCTTGTGTGGCTCGAGCCTTGCCTTCTCCTCCGGGTCTCTCTCCCCTCTGATATTCTCCCCCTGGGCTCTGTCATGGCTGCGTGGGTGGTGGTGAAACTGGCTGGTCGTTTTGGTTTTTCTCTTGGTGGCTTGCATGTCTCTGGAGGTTATTTGGTTTAAGCTTTTCTGGACTGTTTTGTCCTTTGTAGTTTGTAATCATAGTAGTGGACTTTGATTGCGACCGCTACACAAAGTAGTTACACTGTTGGGCATGGTCAGAGGGTTTTAGCATCATGCGTACCTAATGGACAGTAGTTAGAGGTTTTCAGCTTTCATACCTAATTCTTGTAGTTAGCTTTCGTACCTAGTTAGTTCTAGCTTATCAAACGAATTAAATTTATTAACACCAAAAAAAATAACAAAAATAAAACAAACAAAAACCACCTGGTAATTAGTCACCAAGGATCGCCTCTCCACCTCCAGCGATTGAAATATCAACACCATGATCAATCATTGTCAACTCCACTCTCTCCCTCTCTCCTCCTCTGTTGACCTAATTGCCTAGGACGGCGCTGGCACTCCCTTATCCCTCCTCTACTATGGCCTTGCCTTGAGAAACTGTTGTTCTAGGAGTTGATTGAAGGCTCCTCTCATCCTCACCCCTCACCGCGCTTTCACAAGTCTCGCTTAGCGATTGCCCACGGTCGGCTCTACTTCTTTCTATGTTCACGGTCTGCTTTACGGTGTCCGGACCTCAATGTAAGTACTTCTTTGGTCCTTGACTTTTCCCTCGCTGGGGAATCCTTCGGTCAGTAACTTCGTGATACACGCCTTTGTCTCATGGTCTGACAACATTTGGGCATGGCCTTTTTGTCGCTTGTTTCTACCGAGTTGTTTTGCCCACCACCCCCTCTTCTCCTCCAGTCGTTTCGTCCCACGGCTATTGTACTGCCGACTTCACGTCTTCCCAGCGCCCTCCGCTTACATGGTCGGCTCCTGTCACTCCTTTTAGCTGCCACCCTTACTGCCTGGTGGCTCCACTCCCCTCCCGCCATTACCCACAGTCGCCCTCTTTGCTTACGGTAGTTCATGGTAGTGGACTACCTCCATGGGCGAACCAAATGCCTTGGAATCGATGGAATTGATTTCGGTCTCTTTCGGGTTATTATTGCCGCTTATAATTACAGGGTGATGGCGGGCCCATTTCTGGACCGTTGATGTACCTTGGTCTATATTTTGTCTGGTTGGGTTTTCTTTCTCATGGGTCTATACTCTGTTTGTCTTTCCTTTCGCTTGTATTGGTTAGACCTTCCTCTCCTTGTTCGTCGTCCTCAGACGGGTTTTTAACTGTTTTAGGGGGTAGGAGGTTACCGGCAGTGGTTTTCCTCTTGTTTGCTGCTTGTGGGGATTAGGGATTTGCTTGGTCGTCAGCTTAGCCGGCTTTGTTTTTTCCATTGTTCAAGGGATCGTGTTGTTGGGCCCACACTAGAGGGTCTTATTATGATTGCTTTTTCCGCTTGCGTCTGGGTGCAGTTGAGGGTTTTTCTTGGCCATATGTGATGATGCAAGTCTGGTTTGTACCTGTGTAGTAGTAAATCAAATGCAAAACTGAGATAATAAAAAGAAAGTACAATAAAAAAAAGAAAAAAGAGAAAAAAAAATTGGCAGTGTAGTTAGTCCATGAACGATCTGCTCTCCACCTCCAGCGATTGAAATCTCAACACCAAGAGAAATCATTGTCAACTCCACCCTCCGGGGCCCTCCTCCTTTTTGGCCTCAGCCTGGGGCAGCCCTCCCTCCACCCCTTTGGTCCTTATCAGGATCTTGACTTGGGCAAGGGTGTTTCTAGGGGCCGATGCGTGGTAGCCTTATATCTTCCCCCTCTTCTCGCGGTTGCTTCACCTCGCTTAGCGATCCCTTATGGTGGGCAGCCCTTCTCTCTACGTTTACGCTCGGCGTTACAGTGTCAGGACTCTGGTGACTGTACCTATTCGGGTGAAGATCTCGACCCTTGATAGGGATAGCTTCAGTCAGTAACATCCCATTTCCCACTGCAAGTTGTCTTCGAAAATCGCCTGGCTATGGCCTGTTTATTTTCTGTTTCTAGCGAGTTGGCTACCCCTCCGTTCATCCTCCTCTAATCTCCGACCAGTGGCTCTGTTACAGCTATCACTCTTTCTATGGTCGGCTTGTATCCAGCCGTCCGCCCATCCACCTCCTGCCCTTTGCAACTTCCGAGAGCCCATGTCGGTTTGGTCCGTCGTCGAATTGCACTACCTCGGCTATCCTTTGCGTCCTTGGGCTGGGTTGTATGGTTGTGCTCAGTCGTCTGTTTCAGCCCTTGCAGATCCCCACTGCTATCAATCAACTTTGGTTTTCTCTATGTTTGCCAGCGGGATATTAGTTTGGTTTCTTTTGTTTGGACTGGCGGAATTTTTGCCCTCGGTGGGAGGTGGGCAGGTTGCTGGTTTTCCTGTTGTCTCCTGCTTGAGTTGGAGGAGTATTTTTGAATTTCTTGAGAGCGAGATCATGTGGTTGGTCCCTGACCATAGGGGCTTGGGATGATGGCTTTTTCAAGTGTCCTCGGCGGGGTTGGGGCTTTTCTTTACCATAGCTAGCGCTGCACATAATCTTTGACCTTGGTACTAGAAATATCAAAGTAGAGGATACAAAAAAAAAGTAAAAATCTAATAAAATAAAAAACGCGGTGGAGTTAGTTCCAAACAATCTCCTCTCCACCTCTGACGATTCAAATCTCAACACCATGAGAACTCATCGTTAACACCATCCTCTCCCTCTCTCCTCCTTTGATGGCCTCGTTGCCTAGCAGGGTGCGGACACTCCCTTCTTCCTCCTCAACCTTGGCCCCGCCTTGAGAAAGTGTTGTCCTTGAGATCGTTTGAAGGCTCTTCTTATTTTCTCTCCTCACCCCGCTTTCGCAAGCTTCGCTTAGCAATTTCTCACGGTCAGCTCTACTTCCTTCTATGTTTACGGTCAATGTTACGTTGTCCGGAACTCCATGGCAGTACTTCTTTCGTCACTGGCTTGTCAAACGACGGGGATAGCTTCGGTCAGTAACTTCATGCTGCTTGCCTTTATCTCTCCAACGGACAACATTTGGCCATGTCCTGTTTGTTGGTTGTTTCTAGCGAGTGTTTTGCCCTCCACCCCCTCTCCTTATCCCCTTGTTTTCTCCTACGGCTCTGTTACAGCCACCTCCATGTCCCACTGGTGCCCCCAGCTTACACGGTTAGCTCCGGGCACTCCTTTTAGCTGCCATCATTACTGCCTTGTGGCTCCACCCGCTCACCACGATTGCCCTCAGTTGCACTCCTTGGTTACGGCAGCTCATGGTATTGCACTACCTCCTTGGGTTAACTCAATGCCTTGGATCGAAGTAATTGTTTTCTGGTTCCTTTCATGTTATGATTGCCCCAGTTTTATAACAGGTCATGGCCAGCCCCCTTCTGAGATCGTTATTGTACTAGTATTCTATTCTATATTTTGGTTTTGTTTTCTTTCTCATGGGTTTCCTTATTTGTCTTTTCTTTGGCTTTGTATTGATTAGATGTTAGACTCCATGTTGTGCTGCTTAGGCAGGGGGTTTGATTTTTGGGGGTAGGAGGTTATAGCAAATGGTTTTCCTATTGTTTCCTGCTCATGGGGTTTTGGGGATTTGCTTGGTCGTCCGCTTATCCAGCTTGTGTGTTTCTCTCTTGTTCACAGGATTGTGGGGTTGGGCCCACACTAGAGGGTCTTGGGATGATTGCTTTTTCCACTGGTGCCGGGTTGGATCGTTGAGGTTTTTCTTAGCCTTATCTTACAATACATGTCTGGTTGTACCTTTATAGTTGAAAACAATGTCAAACTTATATAAAAAAAACAAAAGAAACAAAAAGAAAAAAAGAAAAAAAAACCAGCTGATAGTTAGTCACGAACGATCTCCTCTACACTTCCGGCGATTGAATTCTCAAAACCATGGGATATTATTATCAACTCTATCCTCCCCTCTCCCCCCTCTTTTGATAGTCTCGCTGCCTACAAGCGTAATGCTACCTTGCTCACTTCTTCTCCTCTGATGGCCTAGTCTTGAGAAAGCTTTGTCCTAGGGGTTGTTCGCAGGTTCTATCTCACTCTCTCCCTGTCCCGCGGCCGCTTCGCCTCGCTTAGCGGTCGCATCAGAGTTGGCTCTACTTCTTTCTATGTTTACGGTTGGCGTTACGGTGTCCAGACCTTGTTGAACGTACACACTCGGTTCTCTGGCTTGTCCCTCACTGATGAAAGCTTCGATCATTGACTTCGGGTACTTGCTATCTTCGTCCTCATTGGAAAACCTTAGAGCATAGCCTGTTTTTCTGTTGTTTCTAGTGAGTTGTTTGCCCTCCACCCCCTCTTCTCATCCTATCGTCTCGTCCCGCAACTCAGCTACAGCCACATCCATGTCGCGTCGGATCCCTCCGCTTACACCGTTGGCTCTGATCCGTCCTTTCTGTTGGGTTCCTCTATGCCTGTTGGCTCCACTCCCGCCCCGCGGCTCCCGACGGTCGCATTTCCTCGGTTACGGCATTTGCTGGTATTGCAGTACTTCCTAGGGCTAACTCAATTCCCTGGATCGATGTAGTTGTTTTCCAGTTTCTCTCGCCACATGATTGCCCCAGTTTTACAATGGATGATGGCCGGCCCCCTTCTGAGATCGTTAGTGTAGTTTTGTTTATTCTATTTTTCGGTTGGGTTCTCCTCTCATGGGTCTCCTTGATCGTCTTCTCTTTCGCATTGTATTGATTAGACTTTTCTCTCCTTGGTGTGCTGCTGAGGCATGGTATTTGATTTTTGGGGGTAGGAGGTTACTGCAAGTGGTTTTCCTGTTGTTTCCTGCTCGCGGGGTTTTGGGGATCTGCTTGGTTGTCAGCTTAGCCGTCTTTGTTTTTCTCTCTTGCTTGCAGGATCGTACGGTTCGGCCTACACCAGTGGGTCTTGGGTTATTGCTTTTTTCACTGGCGCCGGGTTGGATTGTGCTGCTCTTTTCTACCATAGCCTACGCTGCATGTAGCTTTCGGACCTCGGCGGTTTTAACCGAATATACTTGATAAAAACCAAAAAAACCATCCAGTAGTTAGTTTCTCATTCAACCATCTAAGCACTTTCTTATACTATTTATTCTATTATCTGTACTATCAAGATTCCTGGCTAATAAGAGAAGTGTCTCTTAGTGAGTTCTCTACTATATAATAGAAGCACGAGGGTTTGGCTGCCCAAGTAGTGCACGAGAGTCAGTAGTTGTTACCTGCTGCAAGTATCGCCCGTAGTGAAGGATTGTTACAAGAACCCTCTTTGGGCTCCCCTTTTCCCCCTTAATTAGTGATCAACATCTACAATCTGTCGAATAACTCCTCCCTCTCAAACATGGTCTCTCAGCCTATTGTCCTTTCTACCGCTCTCCCTCCTACCCTGTTCTTGGGTGACTTCATCATCCCGAACCCCACCACAGACCCTCCCAAGTCCTTCTTCAATAACGAACTCTACACCTCCTGCCTATACTTTGAAAGGGCCTCTGACCTGGGCTACTCCGTCCTCATCACTCTTGGGTGCTATACCAGGTTCCCCTTTCGTTCCTTTGGTTGCCCCTTCTTTATTCATCTTTCCTTTGCCTTCTCCCATTTGGCTCCTTTCTTTCAGTTTTGGGACACATCTCTCCCCTCTACAGAGTCTGACCAAGTCCCTATTACTATTACTTTTGCTCATACCATCACTAACGCTCCTCCACCTGCCCTTCGCTGGGCCCTCACTCACTGGGACACCCTTGAGCCACTCTTGAATGCAGCCAAGGTCCCCCTAGCCCCACCTCTGCCCACATGACACTCCTTCGTGGCACGGTTTGACTTCTACCTCACAACCCTTATTTCCCTTCTTACTTCTTACACCCCTCTCTCACACCCCTCCCTCTTAGCTAACCCCTAGTGATCCCCACTTCTCTCAACTCTTTGTAAGAAATTCCACACCGACTCCCATGAAGCAAGACACTCCCAGGCACCACATTATCTCACAGCCCTTAGTTAGTTCAATCATGTTTATTTCAATGCGATCCAGTCTGCCAAGTGTGCCAACTTGTACCGTTTCCTTGCTTCCGCAACCCCCTGGTCTATCCTGTCCACCAAGAAAATGGCTCTGCACCATTCGCCCCACAGAGTACCCTCTCTCCTGGATGCGCACTCCCCTGCACAAATGAAGCAAGCCCTCCTTGATCACTTCTTCTCCCTTAGACCAGCTCCCCCCCCATCTTCAATCCACCTCCCATTTAGCCGGATAGACTCCCTGACTTCTGATGACATGTCTAAAATTAAATCCAAATGCTCTACCTCCTCTGCTTATGGCCCTGATAGCATCTCCTGTTCCACATGGAAATGGGTCCACCTGGTCGCCCCTCACCTTCATAACAATCTCCACTCTCCCTTCCTCACCTTTGGCTATCGCCCTCTCTCCATGAAGATGACCAAAAGGATTGTCTTGGACAAACCAGGAAAGGCCTCCTATGACTGCCCAGCTTCCTTCCACATTATACTTGTGTTACAAACTCTGTCCAAACTCCTAGAAAGGGTTGTCACCTCCAGGCTAGTAGTACTGGCCAGGTCTAGTGGCCTCCTCCACAGCAACCAATGTGGCTCTTAACCCTCCCTTTCCTCTTTTGATGCATGTGATGTCATGGCCAACACAATCACTACCTTCCAAAGACCTAGACTGAGAATTTCAAGTTTGTCTCTCTTTCTTGAATTCAAAGGATGTTTCGACAACTTAGATGCCACTATACTCGCAAAAGGCATCAGGGCCAAATGCATTCCACCATACTTGGTCTCCTGGGTTAAGTCTTTCTTCTCTAATCGTTCTTGCAGTCTATTGTTTCCAGGAGCACCAAGAGTGTTTTCCCCGTTTTTGTGGGCACCCATCTGGGTTCTCCAATTTCTCCTTCATTATTTAATATTTATATATCTCCTCTTCATGTCCCCATTTCGAAAAGGGTTTGTCTTTTCTATATTGATTATTTTTCCCTTACAGCTGGTTCAGCTTCTTATCACTCAAATGTCAGTTTCCTTCAAAGTACCTTTAACCTCATCAGAATCAAGGTAGAGAGGAGGAACATTACCTTTTCAGTTCCTTAGACTGACCTGGTCTACTGGCACACTCTTCTCAAAAGAGACCAACTAGGCACCCCTTTCCCACTCCCTTTCCCCTTGGATGGCAAACTGTTCTTCTCTAACAAATGTGTCAGATGGCTTGAGTACTAACTTTCTGTATCTCTTAGCACACCACTCCTCATTTCTCCAGAAGGCTGGCTCTGGCTCAAGCAGCCTTCACTTCACTCAGCTGACTTTCCTCCCAAGGCTTAGGTCTCTCCCCTCACCTGACTCACCGCTTAACAGTCTCCCTATTGCTCCAGATCCTGCAGTATGGAGCAGACCTCCTTACACCATTCAAGACTCTGATCTGAAGAATGAACACCTTTTTGGCACAAGGTGCAATGCAGGGTAACCAACTCATCAGCAAAATGTTTTCACTAGTTCTGAAGTCACCTGACTACCCCTGGTCCCCTTGAACCTCTCGGTCCACCACCCAGTGCCGAGATTGAGGGGTTTTACTTGTACCCTTGGTCTGCGGTCCTGGTATACCCTTCCCTTGTACTAGTCATCTCTGGTCCACCCTTTCTTTGTCCTAGAGATCTCTAGTCTACCCTTCCCTTATCATGGCTCTCTAACATCCTTGCTCTGACTCTTTAATTCTATCTTGCACCTCCCTCACATACCCCTTGTTCTCCCACACCTCTCCCTGCCCAGCCCAAAGCTATCCAGGTCTATCACCCTCCTCCCTCAGTTTACGCATTTTTGATTTCTACTATCACCTTTTGTTCCTTGCTTTCCCCCTCTCATCTCAACTGATCCTTTTGCTTCTCCTCCCCATATCCCTCTGACCCATCTTTGCGCTTTTGGTGTCACCCATGTGTCTTGCTCACAATCTCCTATCTATTCTGTTTACAACTGGTTTTCCTCCTGATTGTCCTTGCCAGAATCCTGATTATTCCACCTCTGCCTCTGTCCTCTACTGGTTCTTCCGTAGTTGTCTAACCGCAGAGCAGCTCTTCCCTGATCTGCATTCCATCTTGTTTTCACTAGTTTCGCATCCTTAATTGTTTTTGATCAGAAGGCTACAAATCTCCATTTTCCCTGGGTTCCTTCTTACAGTAGAATTCCGGAGCAGAAGTATATTACTGTATCTGTTTTGATCATTATTAGTCTGTCTTGGTCTTAATGGACCAAGACTAGTGCAGTGGTTAGCTTTCTTTGAAGTTCCTGGAATGTGATTTGTTATTTGTCTCCCTTTTCCCATTTTATGGCTTACTCAGTGAGCTGATAGAGGGGTTTGAATCCTCAGCTGAATCCTTCTATTAAGTTTTGGTAGAAGTTAAAGAATCCAAGGAAGCATTGGACTTCCTTGACTTTTATCCATGCTCTCTATTCCCATGTGACATTAGTTTTAACGGGATCCGCTCCGATTCTCACCTTATTGATGCAGAATCCTATATATTCCACCCCCTCATTATGAAATTTGCATTTCCATAGTTTGACCTTTATTCCTAATTCATATATATCTGCCAGTATATTGGCGACATCTTTTTGGTCTTGTTCCTTGTTTTGTTTGTTCTTTTTTATCTCATATATTCGTTGTTTTAAGGTACAAGAAATGACATGCATCATCAGATATGGCCAAAACAAAACCCACAAACAAAAACTTAAAACAAAACAAAAAAACTATAAAACTAAAAATTAGTCCCCCAATGCGCACAAACATATGTGCACTCGACAATTTTAACAAAAACTTAGTACAAGCAACCAAATGCAAAAATTGAGTTAAAGATGGAAAACAAATTAACAACAACAAAAACCCTATTCTGAGATACTATGAGTAGGCGTAAGTGTTGCAAATCATAAGCGCTCTTGTTCTTCAATCGGAGATCCCTTCCAGAAGATTCGCCAGGAGGAAATGACAGGGTTGGGGGGTGGCCCCGGGAATGGCCATGGGGATAACAGTTGGGGGCAAAAGAGGCGGGCAAATAGGGTATGGGGGCATGTCAGGTGGGAACCCTGTGGCAGTGGCCATAATTTGGTTGGAAAGGGCTTTGAGGAGGGAGGGGGAGCCCTATAGGGGGGAAAGGGCTCCAAGACCAGGTTTCTTGGGAGGAAGAGAGCCCTGTCTTCGCTCTTCACGTTACAGGTCAATATGGTATGGTCGAGGTCCTCCGTGTCATCATGGCATCGTGGACACTCAGAGGGGGCGTCGTGATTAAACCAGGACAGGTGTCCAGCAAGGTAGCTCTTACCGGCCCTCATCTGGTGGATCATCCCAGCAGGATAGCGAGGGAGGCCTATGAAGGGGTGTAGGGAAACTGAGGGTGAAAACATGTAGGAGTGCGGTGGAGTGCAGTCTTCGGCCAACTCAGAGAGGATGAGGCGCCTGAGAGGGAATTTCATGTGTCTATATGCTTTTGACATGAGGATCAGGTCAAGGAGCACTCTGTCCAAGATGCAGAGCTCGGCCTTGAGGGTGGGGAATAACGGAGGGGGCCGAGGGCCTGATAAGTGCCGTGGACGATTGAGTCATGAGGGAGGTGTCTTCTGCTGCTTGCGTGAAGGGTGGACTAGTGGAGGGGGAGGTAGTTGGCGTCCAGTCTTGAAGTGTATAGCCACACCAAGTTGGAGGTACACCAGTCGTCTAGTGCGGGATAGGAGTGGTCCAGCCTGGCCATGGCCAGGTTCGTGGTAGGAGGGAGGCAGGAAAGTCAGAGGCCCACCCGGCTTTGCTGTTGGGCCACCAGGGGGTTGATTGGTGGGAGGCAGGTTTCAATGGAGAGAATGCCTGTGGGAGTAGAAGAGAAGCATGAGGTGACCCACCCATGTACTTTTTCCGCCAGAAGACCTCTATTTTGTCCATCATCGTGGCATCGGCACAAACGGGTTAGCGCCGTAGAGCAGCCCGGGGCGGATGAATGCCATTGCGTGGTGGTGATAGAGAAAGGTAGGGAGACCTCTCCAGGGGGAGCTTAGTGAGCGAATTGTGGCTAAAGCTCCTTTTGCCAGCGCTAGTCTTTTGGTGAAGTGGGGGGAGGTGGAGAGTGAGGGCATGAACCAATAACCCAGCCATCTGAGCGATGGAGCATGGTTGAACGTATGCCCAGTCAGATGGATGGGGGTTAGCGTGGTGGGGCCTCTTTGCAGAGGGGTCCACCAGTGGATAAGTTCGGTCTTGAGAACAGAGAAGGGGACTCCGAGCTTCGCACCTTTCCTAGTCACGGTGCCGTAGTAGCGCGTGAGGCGGAAGACGTTCTCTTAGTATGACGGAGAGGAGAAGGTCACTGCGAAGTTATCCACATATGAGAGGACCAAACCGCGCGGAATCGTCTGGTGGAGTGGGGAAACGGACATGACGAACATGAGTGCTTCAGCATATTGTATTTCAAATCTGAACCCCAATAGCTAGATACGGATTTCCATTTGGGCCTCGTGGGACTACTGCCCCATCATTCTTTTCTTCTGCTCTCTCTTGTTTGTCTCTGGCTGAGCCCTACTTTCTCCCTGTCCGCCCCTGTTGCTTTCCCCTGTAGACCTGGACACTTTCGTTGCACTCGGATTCTCCCTTGCCCTGACCTTAATCCTTCCGGCCCGCACTTCTGCGGACCTTTAGCCACCTGGTCTGTGCTTGTGCGGGCTTTCACTCTTCTGGTCCGTGCTTACTTGGTTCTTCACCCTCCAGGTCTGCATTTGCACGGGCCTTTACTCTTCCGGTCTGTGCTTGCATGGATATTCACCCTTCAGGTCTGCGCTTGCACGGGCCTTTACTCTTCTTATCCCTGCTTGTGCCCACCTTTATCCCTCACCTCTGTGCTTGCATGGACCTGAGCCTCCTGGTCCACCACATAGTCGCCCCTGAATCGCCCTGATCTGCAATTTTGTGGCCCATGAATCCTCCTGGTCCATCCCGATTCGGCCTCTGTTTCCCCTTGGTCCGCCATTGGGTCGCCACCCAGCTCCACGGGTCCTCGTTGCTGTGCACCTTTGTAACCTTGTTCGTTCCTTGTTTGGATTATGAGCCTCCTGTCTCATCCCGACTCGGATCTCAGCCCTCAGATCCAGCCACAACACGTCTCGGCAGCCCTCCAGTTGCTCCGGCCACTATACCCTTGGTCCTGGAGCCACTCGAGCAGAGCTCCTTGACTTCTTGCGTCATTCTGGTCTGCCCTGGATGCTCCAGTCTTTGAGATTACACGAATACGGTAGAAATCGTCATCCGGAGTTACTGCGCTTGTTTACTTTCTGTTCCCTCTCATATTTCACGCGAACCTCTTCCCTACAATTAGAATCTTTCTACCCATTACTTTTGCGTATAGGGGTTCACCTAGTTCTGCCTTCCCTCGCTGTAGTTTTATTTTCACAAATACTGCCGATACTAATACACATAGTAGTCGGTCTCGAGGTCTATTTGGCCATTCACGATCCAACTATTTTTTCCCCGTATGTTTCCCCCTTTTAGCAGATGGACCGGCCTCTCAATTGGTTCCACTTCTGCGACATACTGATCCCGTTCATTGAGCATAACATCCGCAAACCCATGGAAGCGATTCGGCTTGCCCAATTCCGTCACATACTTCATTCCTACTAGCATAACTAGCTCCAGAATTTCTGTAACTGGGGATTTATTTCGTTATATGGTCTGCGGAATAGCCACACTAGATTGGCTGAACGAAAAAGTATAGTAGTGGTTTGCATGCCTTCATCCCTGGGAATGTATCCTGGCGCCTGTCTGGACTTTCCCGGACCCAAATATCGTAGCTCAGCGGCTTATTCTTTTGTGCTTGTTCGAATATCGCAACAGCCTCCTCTCCATCTCCAACGGCTGTTTAAATGGTAGGAAGTAGTTCGCCACTGAATTTTAAATTTCAATCATAGTGGATTCCGCATGAGTTGCTCTCTGGCCGAGTACCTGCTCTGCCACACGTTGCCCACAGCGTTCTTCAACATAATCGCGGAATAGCACCGGTAGGTCAGGAATAGAAAACCGGTCTGAAGCCTCGCTTAGCAAGAGCTGCTTGATACCTCTTGACCTCTGTCCTAATCTGGTCTGCTGAATTACTTGATCTACTCGCTGCTTCCGCTCTTGGACTTGAATTTGAAGGCTAATCGCCGGCGCTAGGTTCTGGCTAGATCTACTGCTAGTTCTAACGGCGTGCTGGCCTATCCCTAGACTTCTCTCCCGGAACCTTGCAACCCTGGTAGAGAGCAATCTTTCAATCTGAGTCTGCATACTGAGGACCCTGGCGGTATCATGATCATACATTCTGCTTAAATTAAGGTGCTCTAAAGTCTGAACCACATAAGCAATCCCGGTATGTCTATCATTGTGCCAGAGCATGTGCTACTCATATTGTACTCAATTGGAACCGAGGTATGCTTCTTTGACATTTTCTATATGTAGGAGTTCTGATATATCAGTACAGAAGTTGTCTGGTGATCCCATTCGACAGATGCTATTTCAGGCATGACTCAGCATATGCATTTTTGGAAACTGGAAATGATAAATCAGAGTCTCCAGTTTTTCCTTCTCCCCCTTCATCCGTGCCCTAGACCATCCCTCTTCACTACCCTTCGCCTCCATCGCGGTCCACTTTTTTTTGAAGTTCTTAGTCCTTACTTTGGTGCTCCTGTGCGGACGAAACACAGACTTGCCCCTGTAGAATATTGCGAGTAGGTTATCCAGCAGACCGAGTGTGTAATCAGAGTGGCTACGCAGTCCAAGAATCAGGAGAAATTCAATAATAGATCTGACACATCCTAGGACCTGTGCATCTTCTGATTGGCTAGATCGGACCCCATTGATCAAGAACGGGTCTAGAACAGCTAGTAAGAATCACATTATGGTTCTAACATCAGCAAAAATATACCCTGTGTCTGATATGTCGGCATTGTGTCCTCTGCGTCCTAACTCACCAAGCAAGCATCCATTGCATCCAGATGGGATGTTGCCTCCCCCCAGCGTCCTGACGACCTTTCTGCTAATCTTCCTCTTCCCTATGTCCTGACGGATTCCTGAGGTCGCATTCGCGTCACTGGCATAATCACGATCACGATCCTCACGGTGCACTGATTCTCCATTACATTCTTTCATTTCAAGATAGTTCTATATACACTGCTAACTTGAAATACATGATCGGCAAGCCTAGGCAGAGTTTGCACGATACCCGACCCTACGCATTGCACACTCCCGGATTCCCTAATAATTAATCACCCTAACCCTACTAGTAGGCATGATACGTAAGCACCCCAGAGCTAGCTTTACGTAAGGTTGATACATCTCATTAAATGTCCTCAAATCAATCCGGCTGTACACAAGCCAGCGCCGGTCTGCCTCTTAGATCAGGTGTCCCAGTCCTAGGATCGTCCCTATGTCCACAATCGTAAACTCTCGCGCGTCTTCTCTCTCCTGCACAGTAACAAGGCCGTGAGCGTCAGATGGGCATCCAGTGTTTACCGCACTCAACATCTGAACGCTTGCGAGTCGCCTAACACCTCCCTCAGATGTGTAGTACTTGATTTTGAAGAGCGCCATGAACTTTGCTGGGAGACGCCCTCTCAGCGCCCCTTACATCTCTTCCCCTCCAGCCTGCACCGAAACCCAATCATTTTGACTCTCCTGATTCCTGAATAGCCGATCGCCCGTGCACCTTGTACGGTGGATGTCGTAAACTTCGGTTTGTTGGAAAGCGGGACCTGGGACTTCAAGCTGCGTCAGTAGTTCCACGGAAAGAGTTCGAAGTATGGCTGGGTGCTCAGGAAGGTGGTGCTCACTCGGTAATTTACTCTGGCTATATCGAATCATTTCGCGATAGAAGCACTCCGGTAATACCTCCATGACATTACAAATATCCATAACATCGGTCATATTGTCACGACGTCCCTTCAGGATCCTGGCACATGGGGCTGGTGCGGCATCTGTACTCGTTGTATCTAAATGTTCCAAGACATCGGTAGGCAGATCAGCTCCGCGACGTCGGAGGGAGTCCAATTTCAAAAGTCTCATCCCGATCCTATGCCGACGAACGTAGTTGTGCAGGATCTGTCGTGCTGGATCGTTTATATTTGATTGTCGCCATCCGTCCTTAATTTGATCCTTATGTGCAAGCTCCCCATACTCCGTGGAATACATCGGAATATTCCCGAACTGGAGTATGTGATCATGAAAGTGATTTAGAAGATGCATCTTGATAAACTTGAAATGAGATTCGGAATAGATCAAGTCCATGCGCCGGCCATTCTCTTCTTCGCGATCATGATCGCGGACTCGGCACCGGTTGGAACAGACCGCTGGCTGCTCCATCCGCCCCTTTTGGCGTCGCAGTTCCCTTCGCTCTTCGTCAATCTTACTCTGTGTGCGTTTAGATACTCGAAACTCGAAGAAGATATTTTTCATCTTTTGAAACTGGTACAGATAATCTTCTATATAGGTTACCGTGTCAGACGTGTGGCTTCGGTATTTTGCCATCATAGTGAAGTTGACTAGCGCCCTGACGCACTCTAGGGCACGTTTGAAAGGTATAACTGGGGCGCTGCTTGGCTGACGCAGTGCCACAGCAAGAACTCTGAAAAGACAACGTCCTAGATTCCTCATCTCTGTTCCTTGCCACTGCGTAATCTCGCAGTAGGCTTTTTTAGGAATAAAACACCCCGGGTACGGTGGTAATGTCATGTGTGTTTCTTGAGAAAGCCTTGGATCCAGTCCATCATGTGCTTGAATAATCCAAGATAAATTGTATGGAGCATATCCGACACGTGAAGTTCAGGCGCCGAAACCCGGTAGAGCCCGTGAAAAATCCTGGGCCCAATATTGATCCTGAAAGTGTCAAACGTTACACCTGTATCGTTTGACTCTGACGACTGGTGGTCATTTTCTTGTTCCCGACGTTCATATCTGGTATAATCTCGAGCGGGATACTTGTTCTTCTTAGTGTCACTTCCTGACTCCCCTGAAGGTACCTCACATTCAGGGCAGGCGTCTGGTTTTATCCTGTGTAGGGCAACGTTTTCCATATGATCCGCAATCCACGCAGACAAGATTGGGAAGCACCTCCGGACCTTCCCATCAGCACAGTCAATATTGACGCCGTCGAGAGCCACATGTTGTAAGTGCTCAAACAAGAGTTTGAATACACCTTGTAGTGTATCGGCATTGATTTTCCTCTGCCCTTTGTCTGCTGAGGAGGACTTTGAGAGTTTGGGGAGGAGAGGCAATAGTGCAAGAAGGAGAACAGCCATGGACCCAGGACTGTTGCGCCGGGATGACGGAAGATTTCTGAGCGTCATATAGATGGGCCACGCTTTCTCAGTGTTTGTTACGGGGCGGGGCGGAGCGAGTTTTTTCTGAGTCGCCCAGCCCTCACTCCGGCCCAGGGGCAAAATCTCGTCTCTTCTCCCCTCCACGTCTTATACGGGGCCCCGGTCGGGGTATCGGGCAGGGCAGGGATTTCTTTTTCCCTGTTGATTGCCCAGGCGGGCCCCCGTCCTACAACCCCCTGCCCTTGGCCCTGGGCGGGGCCCCACTTTCCTCCATCAGTGATGTTTTTTGTGACAGAAATATTTGCTTGAAATCTCCAATTATATTACATATTTAGTATCCTGATTCAACTATTCAAATAGTGCGCATGATCATTGGGCAATTAATTCACCATCTAGGACTCTACATAGAGAACTGATGCTAGAAACATAATTCAGGCTATAGTTCTCAGTGTATCATTCTGAGCATATCATTCTGAGCGTATCATTCTGAGTGTATCATTCTGCACTTATGGCTCTGAGCGTAGGTCCCTAATTTTACCATTCTGTGTTCATGATTCTGAGCATCATACTGAGAATATGGTTTTGTGCGTATTGTTTTGTGCATATGATTTTGGGCGTATGGTTTTGGGCGTAAGGTTTTGGGCGTATGGTTTTGGGCGTATGGTTTTAAGGGTGCAGTTTAGGGTTATCACTTTGAGAGTGGGACCTAAAGGATATCATTTGAAGGATATCATTTGAAGCATAATTGTCCAATCCAACCATTGGGTTGATTGAGCAATTTGATTATTGGCTAGTATAAGTTCTTTGCCGGTGATTGAAGTGTGCAACTGGGTGCTTTAAATTACATAGTAGCGTTGTTTTTAATGCTAAATTAGGTAGGCTAGCGACTTGTCAGTGAGATCGCCCTCGCAGAGCCGGTCCCCTCGTTAGGAGCTTACATTGTCCTGATTCTGGAAACCTCGTTGTAAATGCTATGACTAAATAGTAGTAAGTCTAAATATATTAGCAAGAGGAGGCAACTCATCTGAATACATCAAAAGAGTAAAACAGTGTATTGAGTTGGGCTATGAATACCGTGCAGCCGAATAGTTCTATCCTAACACTAGATCTGTCTGATATTACATTCTGAATAGACTCGGAGTATCGAATTCTCGGTATTTCATATCTCAGATACAACAAATACTCAAAAAACAACGTACTCGTTCTGCTGATAGAATTTGTTAGCAAATATATGAATACAGGATATACTACTATTAGAGTTCTAACTTGACAGATTCATGACAAGTTCCAACAAAATAGTATCTATAGCCATACCACTGCAGAGTAAAATGCTCAAAGCGCTCTGCTTGCAAGCAACTCAAACTTCCTGGCCTATATGAATACCTTCTCTTCTATTCAGTGATGCAAAAGTCTCCTTCTCGAAAGTCACCAAGAATCCCCATTGCAGCCCATCCACCTTTAACATCATGAGAGTCAAAGTGTGGCTTGGTAAAATCATTAACCAAGCAGGCTCAGAGAGTGAAAATTTCCTGGGTATGGGTTTTGAAGAACTTAGCTTTATCATCCAGACAATGTTGAACTAGTTCCTCATAACTTTTTTTGACACTCTCGATCTACTGCACCAAGTAGTATTCGTTGTGCTCGGGTTAATGCGCCTAGCGATTTAAATAGGCTATTTTGAACTGGCTTCTGATGAGCACCAATACCACAAATATCACGACTTAACACACTTCCCTTGCTATGATGTGCTTGTTCCATCCAGATCCCCAAGTAGTAAGCGCCTGCTCGAGCCCACGGTGGGCAGCAGTGGTGGGGGTTCAAAAGGAGCCACTTCTCATACTCCTTATGTCTGGCATCCATTGGGAGTGCAGGCGGAACGATTTCGGCATACTCTTCAATCTTCCAGCAAAGTGCATCCGTAATGTATTGACCGATTTTCTTGGCCTATACAAGTTTCAGCTCTGATCCAAGGAGGACAAAAATCTTTGCGAAGTTCTGGTCCAACGCAACATAGAAACTATGTTCTCTGACATTGATTTTCTCAAACTCTTCACCCATCTTCTGGGTACTCTCGAGAGTTGCCTGCCTTTGGGACAATGGGGGCCGAGGCTCCTTGTGGTCTACTGTGAGGAAGACTTCGATTACATTTCCTTCTTGAATAATTCAGCATTTGTTAACATTATTTCAAGCTTTAAGACTTTATTGGCAAACATACCTGTACTGCGAGGTGTGCTTGAACACAGCTTGACCATTTTCTCGAGCTTCCTTAGCTTTCTCCATTAATTTGTTGGAGAGCTTTAGCAGATTGGCAAAGAGTTTTTCCAGCTTTCGATCAGAGGAGGCCGAGGATCCTTGTTCTTCTTGACGACAGTTGAAAGGAACGTATTCAAGAGGGATAATATCGGCATCCTCAGGAGCTTTAACTTTGCGCTGTCCTCCTTCAGGATGGTAGGGTGGTTACTTCAGTGTTCCTCCTTTGGTTCTCATCGGTGCGAGCTTGTTGCAGGAATAGAATGCCATTTTGGTGTTGAAAATTCCAAATTCCAATCAGGCAGGATGATAAGGAAGAGCTACTGCTCAACATGTTACCATCCAAGCAAAGAACTACATTCAACAGCTTCTCTGGGGTACCTGATATTTGGAGGTTTGTTGGCTGAATGGAGCAGAGTCGATCCAGACAGTTGAGATGGCTGAGGGCTCACGCAAAGGAGATGGCTGAGTGTTCATGTAAGGAGATAGCAGAGCGCTCAAGCAAGGAGAAATAAAAACTAAAAGGCCTCGCTTAACTTCTTTCATTTTCTACTTCTATTACCCTACCTTTGGAAAACCAATTTCCTCATAGTATGCCATTGCCAGGCACTTTTTCCAAACTGCCCTCCTGGTCTGTTTGACCTGCCGTAGCCTAGGGTATTATTTTGAGAATAAAGCAAGTGTGATCTCATTCATATTGTACTTGTTGACGTTTTAATTTTTGAGCGTATAATTTTTCTGTGGGTATGATTTTGGGCGTATGATTTTGGGCGTATAATTTCAAATGAGCCTCGCCCAAATCCCCCCCAACTCCCCCCGCCGTGACACTCTTTGAGTTCAGAACTATTTTACACCAAATTAACCTAGTTGAAATGGGACTTTTTCTTTTCTTTCCTACTGGTTCCAGTACGCTTTCTGGTTGGAGCCCTAATGACGGCATTAGCATCTGCCTGGCCCCTTTCCCGGAGTACTAGTTGTACTGGAAGTAAATCAGCATTTCCCAGTTGGGCCTCCCCCTCGGAACAAACTTCTTCCTGATGGCCAGCTAAACATTCAATATGGCCAACATTTGGGTTATCTGGTTCATCGTTACTTTCAAGATCGCTCATTGGTTCTGCGCAAATCTGAGGCTCCTCGTATCCAGATCCTTCCTCATCCTCGATCTCGGCTGCAACATACATGTTAACAGCACTATCCCAAATTCGTTTGTCATGGCTTGTTTCTTCGGAGCCTGCCAATTGATCAACATCTTGGCTGTGAGATCGTGGTGGGCGTGCTTATTGAGATTCAACCAAGCCACGATCAGGGAGTATAAGCCTTGGCTCTCTTCCAAATGCTCCTCTGCCATCCTGATCGACGAAAGACCATGCTGTGTCCTTCTTGTGTGACTCATGATCATCGGAGATACAACCATTATCTGCCTCGGTACCTTCCTCCTTCCTATCAGCCCAACAACAGTAATCATGCAGTACAGCTATTTCTTCGAGTTTTTCTGCTTCCCGTTCGCTATCATAACCAGCTAGCTCCCGTCATAATTCTTCATGCTCGTAGGATTTCACCAGCATTGATGCTCGAATCGTACTGCTTTTCAGTCGCGAGCGACGATACTGAATCACATCTCTTGCCATGCTAAACACCTGCTCTACTCCAACACTACCTCCTTGGACTGCGAGAATATCCCTAGCCATTCGAGCTAAATTGGGGAATCTCTCAGCATTAACCTTCCACCACTCCAGTATATTTGCCTCATAAAAAATCCCGGCTGGGCTATTCTCATGCGTGGATTCTATGTCTTCGGTCGCCGATTCGGGAGTTTCAATCTCAGAATCTCTTTCGATGTAACTAAGTGCCTCACTAACTGCAATTGCTCTGTGTCTTGATCCGTGAAGCTGTTTAGATCGACTGTTCAGACCTTTCCGTGGAATTGGAGCAACAGGGCCCTGAGCGTTAATTGGGGCGTAGTAAAGATCGTAATACGCTATGAACTCCTTTTTATATGACTTCTCATACACAGCCTTACCACTGGCATCATCAAAATCCCATTCACGAAATATATTAAGTTTGCAATATGGATTCAGGCAAGTGCCAATGCATAACAAAAGACCTCTAGGGCTTTCTGTTTTACCATAGTAAGCAGCCGCCTTTAATTTGGCCTTCAGTAAACCTTCACGAATATCAACCTTCCATTGCATTCACTTCCGTTCCAACTTTGCAATTTGCATTTCCAAATGATCAAAGATATCTTGATACACCTGAAAAACCCGATAAATTGTAACCCCACGTGTTTTTGACATCCACAATGTCCAAAACCGTATGGGCTGAAGTACTTCCAAGATATATTCAACCTGCTTCCACTCTTCTGGGGTTGACCAAAGAGGCGAAAACTCAGGATAGGTTTGTAACCAGTCCTTTATGAATTCCCTTAGCGGTACAGATCTCTCCACCATATTTAGACTTGAGTTCCATCCTGTTTTGACATCATAGAGGAGTGTGGTTGGGATCTTGACCCTATCATTCTGTATTTCAATGAAGTGTTGCCGTCGGTGAGGTGAAGCTCCAATTGCAATACTTATTTTCCGATGCTAGTACACATACAACTTAATTAGCATTATCTCTGACTAAGGATATCTCGTGTAGGAATGATGGGAGTATGAATCTGTGCGTATCCATTTGTGTGTATGAATTGGCATGTATGTCCTAGGTATCAAAGTCGGGATCGGGCAGCAAGGAAATTACCTTTTCTATCGTCTTGTGAAAGCCATTATCTAATCTTGTAATCTTCTCGATATAATCCGCCTTAAAGCAAGACGGCATATGACCATCCCTCGATTTGACCTTGATCAAACTCATAAATGCGCCAAGAATAAGCTGAATAACATGCGCCATACAGGGAATATGATTTTCAAATTGTGACCATTCAATTGATGATAAACTCCAGGCTTCGTTCAAGGCTTCCGCGATCGTTCAGTTATTACTTGCACTAGCGGTGGTGAAACCAAGGATTCTATCCTGAATGCCGTATTTGACTAGGACCACATCAATTATCCCTGCCATATTAGTCCCAGTATGAGACCCCTTTATCTCCTGAAGCCCGATCAGCAATTCTTCCATCTGCCAGCTATCGGAGATCCAATAAGCCACAATTGCCAGAAACGCAAGCTTGCTTGGCGAAGTCCCGGTATCGGCAGCAAGAGAAATCTTTCCCTCTGTTTGTAGACCTGTTCGAATACTGTCAACTGTAGAGTCGCCAAGCCGTTTCAAATGTCGTGTCAATGTTGTCGGGCAGGGGATTTCAACACCTGGATGAAGTTACTTGAAGGCGCGACGAAAGGCAAGCTTGTTTGAACAATTAAATGCGAGATTCATTGCAAGCAAAGCCTTGAGACAGTATTCTTCGACCTCGTGTTGATTGAATCCTGAAGGTGTGGCAAGATCGATAATTCTACGTCTATTCCCAGTTTTAGTGTCTCTTTGCAAGAGCGTAAAAACATCTGTACCGCCTGAACTTCCAGCCTGAGCATCAAATCCATTAAACTTTCTGGATTTTTGAAAAGCAAAGGATCTGTTGTGGTCATGCATCGAGCTAGTACCTGTGCCACTCGGATGAGCTAGAACCTTTCTGCACATAATGCACATTACTCGGGGTGTGCCGATAACACGACCTAAACCGTATGCACATTGTTGAAAGTATTTCCACATCTCTGCTCCTCCAAGATCAGAGTTCCATATTATCTTCTTCTTTCCAGCATATTTTGCAGTATATGCTATATATCCTGGTGTCTCTTGCCACTACTCCATCCAACTCTGATGATATTCTTCGGCATAGAGATAAAATTTTCCAAATATCTTAACTGGATTTTCGTCTGCTGCTGGCAAAGGGGTGGCTGCCGGATGGAGCATATCCCGAGCATGATCTTGGTTTCCAGGGGGTAGTAATACCGGATCGGAGTGCAAGGGTCTTGTGGAACTTGAAAAGGGTACTTGAGCCACACCAATCAGGGGTCTTGAAGTTGGTGTTACTGGGCCTTCACTCTTGTATGGACTAGATTCGACAGAGAATAGGGATAAAGATGGAGACGGTTCGCTTGCAGGGCTTTCGTGAAATCGCATAAAGGATGTACGGCTTCTTACACAATTGGTGTTGTAGCCCCGTTGGCCGCCTGCCACTGAAGATTCTGCTTGTGAGAACATTGAGTGGAGGCAATTTTGACCGTTCGTGTAGTTGAGGTCCCCAGACTTGGACTCATACTTTTTTATAAAAGAACTACCAAAGTGGGCATTTGAACAAAGGATATAAGAAGCTGGCCTAGTTGTTAAGCCTAGCACTCATGATGGCATGTATTCTGTGATTCAATTTCTTTACTTGCATATGTACCTTTGAGTATTGGTGCCTCTTCTTTGAATTGTGCGTATGATCTTTATGGGTATGAATTGTGCGTATGAATATTTGTGCGTATGGTTGTGCATAGTTGCATATGAATTATTTTTTCTGAATACTAGTTCACTACAGCCCAGCTCGGTAGGAGCTACATGAATTGAGAATCCTTGTATTTGCCGGTGTAGCGGCTATGCTTTGGGCCTATTGCGGTCCAAATCCGGTATATGGTCAGTATACCTTGTTAAGCTGCAATAAGGTGTAACCAAATTTGAACCTTTATCCGAGTAGACTAATACCAATTGAGCGCTCTCATACAACGCCTTCGCCCCTGCACGGCAACCAAATCTTCTAATTGAACTTGCGACTACCAGTACTACTTTCCCCGAAGCTGTTTGAAAGATTGAAAGCTGGGTGAAAGGGAAGAACTGAGTGCTGAAATACAACGTAGCAGCCTGGCCTCTCAATGCCCTTTTGAGTGATGAAAGGTGATTCCTAATTATAACCCTTTTATTTAAGTCGGGTATTGTCCAATATAATTATCCTCCTCTAATCACGCTCCTAAAACTATCACACGAAGCCTATTACTAGTACTACCTACTTTTCGGTCTTTCTCTATTTACAGCTAAGGCAATGGCAACTATCTCAATTACGGAAGTTCCAACAGAGGACATTCAGACCTGGACATTTGGCTCTGACGAATCTATCACCCTTTACACGATTTCATTTGGTAGAATGAAGGCCGGCTTCTTCTTCTGTGAGCCTTTTCTGCATTCCGTCTGAGTCAAGGCTCAGATGCATGCCCCCTACTAGCACTGTTCATACTACTTGTGAGATATAGCCAAGCCTTGGACTAATAGCCGGTCGCCACGGATAGGACGGGGGCACGAGCTTAAGCTGTGTGGATTTGAGTGGGCAAATGGTGGGAAGGCCGTCAAATTAGTTAGAGGTGGGCGGATTGCTGGAATGTTGGAACTTGGGACTCAGGAATCCCGGGCTATCATAAAGGCATTGGAGTTAGGGTACGAGAGTAAGGGTTGGGTCTCGAGCTTAGATATCTTTCAGAAGTGTGATTCAGGCCGTTGTGTGATAAAGGGAAAAATAACCTGGTGCTTAATTCCGGACTCAGATTTTTAACGATAGCTTCTGCATCCTGGCTTTTCGGCCTTTCCACAAGGGATATGCTATTTGATTGTATTCTATCAAAAATTGTATAGATTGGCTTAATATATAAGTGGCTGCCCTTGATGAAATCGTTTTATGGTATTTCCCTACCATCAAACCTCTTTGTCCTAATACCATAGCACTATCTCTCTACCTCTCTACATATCCGTCATTGATTCACATCATGGACACAATTAGGAACAGTATTTTCATCGAACGAACTATACCTGGTAACAGTAGGCTGGATATCGTTCCACTCCCCAGGCTTCGTGCAACAGCGAATGCTCCAGCCGACCATAGCTTCTTTGAAGCCAAGGGCTTTCCCCAATGTTCTCTAGACAACTACAGCGACCTGGAACCAACCTTGTTTTCACATCCTTATCTCAACTTTCTTTCCTGGGGTCATAAAGTCATACACGTCTTCTGTAAGTCAAATACTCAGCAATATTCACGCTTTGCTTATACAACTATCGGGCAGATATGATGTATTTTGCGAAGGCTGGAATGCATACCCCAGTTTTGGGTCAGATGTATTGGTTGGGAGTCAAGATACATGAGGACAAGTCGGAGAACGTGGAGCTGCAGCGGAAGGAGATAGTATCTGGGTTCTTGGACTGTGATGATGCAGAATACGAAGGGATCCTTGCTGCCCTAGGGGCAGGAATTTATATCCATGCAACCGTGCATTCAATGAGAATGATGCGTAGTGGTAGTACGAGTTGTAGTGTTGTTATGGGTCTAGTGCATTGTGAGATTGTGGATTCTGATTCTGATTCTGAGATAGAAGTCTACCCTGCAAACTGTCGAGATTAGCTTCCCCAAAGGAATATTCTTAGTTGTTTTCTCACATATTTGGGTTTAAATTCTACTTAAACATAATCAGTACATGTCTTTAGACGTATGGTCTTGGATGTATGTTTTTCAGGGTATGACCATGGGCATGAAGTCGTACCTTGCCATATAGAGGGACAAAATACAAATAATCTTGGTGTGAAACGGCTGATTTACGGCAACCAAACAGGTTTTGGTATAGAGAAATTTAGAAAATTTGAAGGCACATATAGAAGTGTGATGGATCATCGAGATTAGGGAAAGTGTGGTAAGTGTATGTCTTGGGTACGCCACTTTGGGCAGTTGCCTCTGGGCGTATGCTTTGGGCGTATGGCTTTGGGCTTATGCTTTGGGCGTATGGCTTTTGGAGAATGCTTTGGGTGTATACTTTGGGCGGGTGGCTTTGAGCATATGGATTTGGGCGTATGGATTTAGGCCAAAGCAACTACTGCGATATACATCATGAGCAATGTTAATCTAGCCCAGGGGTTATTATTATTGTCAGAGATTGTTTCTAGCTTCTAGACTACTATCCCATTAATCCACAAAGAGCAATCCAGCTCACTAAATCTTACTACAAAAAAAAATGCGAAATCCGTTTTGGAGCTGGGGACCATAACAAAATAAATTAAATCGTAAAGGAGTGTCAACTCTGCAAATTCAGGGCATAAAAAGAAGAAGAAAATGTAGAATGCCGAGCAAAAATCCAAATAAGGGAAAGTAGCCAGGTACTTGTCAGACATGAGAGAAAAAGATATAGGCCAACAATGCATGCAAAGCAAGGAAATCATGATCGGGATATATGGGGAGGTGGGGCAAGGTAAGAAGGGGACAAAGATAAGAAGAGCAAGACATATACAACTTAGGCGCGGGAGTAGGGAAGGAAACCAGGAGATGACAGGAGAAGAAATAAGGGGGAGTAGAAACTCTTAATCCTCGGGCTCCGTTTTCACACGGTGAGGGAATTGTTGGAGAGACATGTTGAGGAGAGCTTGTCTATCCATCTCGCGATCAAGTCTATCCATCTCTTCACAGTCAATTCCTTGTTCCTAGGCATCTTCCCTAGCGGCCGCCTCGAGATCAAAGATAAGACGAGCGTTGCCAGCAAATAAGCGCTTTCTCATGGTGACAATGTTTTGAATGCTGTCCTGTTGATCTTCCGGGCTTGTGAAGAAATCCTTGGGGGTCATGCCAGCCCAAGCAGCCTCTCTCCAATCTCTCAAGTGCTAGGACGGAAACTGTATTCTGCCGCCTCACTGTAAGGCCGACTGGAGGAAGATGCAGAGTCAGGACGATCAGGGTCCTGTCTCGTTCTTCCCAAACTTGAGCCAGAGGTTTCCCCTGCCTCTATCATATTGACGTCCCTACCCTGGGAGCTGCTAAGTGTATGGGGAGACCTGCCCTGCTCCTCCGCTGCCTCCTCCTGGTACTCGTTGTCATTGTCGCCATCGTCCTCATTCTCATCCTCGTAGGTCTCCTCATCTCCGTAGACTTCATCAGAATCCTCCCAGCCATTTCTATTTTCCTCATCAGACTGGTACAGGTCGATGAAATTGACATCTTCATCCTCTTCGTCCTCCTCCCGCTCTTCATAGACTTCTGCGTTGGGCAAAAGCCACTCAACTGGCTTAACCCAGTCAATCAAAGGTCTACCCTTGTCGTCAAGCTCATCCTCTCAGACCGTCATATCCAAATCCCTATCCATATCATCCGCGGTCAACCGGTATTCAGAATTACGGTCTTCTCCGCTGGTAGGAACTGTGGCATCTGTTTGGGCTAAACTAGTCTGAATATTAGTAAGAGCATCCTAAGCCGACTAGACAGAGTTTAAAAATTACTTAATTGGTTGTGGATAATTAGCGCCAGAGTTTCGCCTCCCCATTCTTATCTTAAACCTGGTGCGCCCCGAGATAGGCTCCGTCGTGCTACCGGTTGCAAAGGTAGCAGCCCTCGCCAACCCCAAAGCTGGTCCAAGACTAGCACCAACCGAAGATCCCGCGGCCCCACACATTGTGAATGAATGGCTTCGCCCCCGACGAGTTAGAGGGTTTGGAGGAGCAGTTGAAGGGGAAGAAGGAGGAGGCGGCTGCAGAGACCCAATCGACAAACTTCTCGATCGCTTAGTTACACGATCGAGCAGGCTCTTCATTCGAGCCGCAGGCCGCAATTTTGGGGATGGATTGACGGATAGAGGTGGTGAATTAGACGGGGTATCAACTGCGATAGGAATTGGCGGGTTCGCGAGTGGGGAGCCATTCTCACTGAACTGGTTTGGATAGTATCGCCGCCAATCCACCAAGATTGCCTGACGCTCCTGCTCTAGGACCACGTTCTCTTCTGCAATCATCTCCCGATCCACCTCGGCTTTGGTCTCGTCGTTGAGCGCCTGGTACTCGTCATATCTTCTCGCGAAATCGGGGCGTTGTTTTAGGCGATTTCCTTGGTTTCCCCGCGCACGTTCGAAGGCAGTTTCCAAAGGGGTGAGGCTTGCCCGATGCTCATTCCGGCGGATCGTTTCAGGATTAACTGAGTTGCCTAAAGCACCCGCCGGAAGGGGTCTCCACTTATAAGTGGAAGGCATTTCTTATGGAAGTGAGTATTCTATTCAGCGTGGTTAGTTTGTGCGTATGATTTTGGACGTATGATTTAGGGCGTATGATTTTGGGCGTATGATTCGGAGGTAATGCAGGGCAAATAAAGGAATGGCAAATGCAAAGATGAGGACTAACTTACTATTGGTTGTCGTGTGACAGCTTATATGCGCTGCAGCTTTTGTCCTAGGCTCTATCCGGTCTGGCCAAGAACAGAGGGGAGGTAGCTAGGGTAGGACAGGTATGCGAGAGGAGCTTATAGGAACAGCAGCGGGACAAGAGAAATAGGTGTTTGTTCCTCTTTCCTTTGTTTTTAACAGGCGAGTTTGCTTCGCTGATGTGTGAAAAGGAGGAAGTGCGATTAGGGTTGAAGAGCAGAGAGGCTTCTATGTTGTGTTGATTGAGGGAGCGTGGAGAGGAAGAAGATGAGAGGGTGGTGAGAAAGAAGGGGCAGTTTGGCTTCTCTTAAAAGCAAAAAGTGGGTCTAAGTTAACCTCTTGAAAACATTGTCACGGTCAACCTGAAGTAACATGTCGAGCCCACCCCCACAACACAGGGCTAACCATGAGGCCTAGAAAGCAACTGGTGTGTATGAATGACTCCCGGATTCAAGTCCGCTGCTGACTTTCCCCCCGGTCATAGAAAACATATCATAGAAGCAAACTGTGTGTTGGTGTTCTCACTCAAGAGGTTAGGCATACTATAGGTTCTTTTGGTGGTAGTGATTGTACACTTGATACCCGAACTGGGAATGTATAATATCCTGGAACATATACTACCTTTCGTACACAATTTTCAAGGAATTGGTATAAGGAAGGAATTGTACAAGGTGTGTTTCAGTAGGCTTTGGGTTAGAGTCTTACTTGAATTTCATCATTGTACAATTCAAGTATGCATATATACCCACTCTCCATGAACCTTACCTCTTGTGTACATCTTGACTAGACATCATGAATCAATCTAGAAGGGGTCCTTGAACTATATGACGAGGCAGCTTGAAAGGTACAGGTCATGAAATCGCTCACTCTCCTTATTCCAATCAGTATAAAATATCTCTCTACCTCCATCTCCCCCAACACGCATCTTCCTCTTAGCAAGCCCAAATATCACGACTCAGCTACTAGGGAAGCAATAGGTCTATACCCATACGCACAAATCCTCATACGTACAAATCCACCCACGCACAAATCTGCATACGCACAAATCTACATTTGCATAGTCACACCCTCACACCCCCCCGATCGTTCTCTGTCAAACTCTCAGCAGCAAACACAACCTCCCATATTTCCGGTTAACCTCCTTCCTCCTCTTTACACACTTTTCCATCAAACAAAACAAAAAAAAATCTCCTCAATGCCTCCTAAGCGTTGCACAAATCTGAGTATCTTGGGCAGCAAAGGTGGTGGCAATTGTGGGGCCCCAACTAGACATCTTGGTCGGAAGAGAGCGGGGAGAGTTGTTGATGGGGTACAGCGGCCGGCGCAGTATCCTAGCGGCAGGGTCGCAATGGTGGAGATTGTGAAGTACCGCCGGCATGGGAGATACCTTATCCCTAAGGCCCCCTTCTATCGTCTTTGCCAAGAGATTGTCGCAGGTTTGACACTGGAGCAACAATTCCGCTGGCAGAGGTCTGCCGTTGAATCCCTTCAGGTTGCGGCGGAGGAGTTCTTGGTCATGACTATGACTGGTAAATTGAATTCCTATCCTAAATAATTATCTAATTTACAAATTAATTACTTATAGCTGGTGCTTTGGGTGCGGCACATGCTGGTCGCGTTACCCTTATGGTTCAGGACCTGAGGCTAGTTGACCATGTCATGCACGTCATGGCTGGGATGCCTGATTGGGCTACACGGGAAGAGAATAGACGCAAT
>QOVD01002324.1:0-18399 GCA_003521225.1 Tuber microsphaerosporum
AGGGGGGGGCCTTGCGTCGCATTCGCGATAGGATGCGGAGTGGGTTTTGCCGCAGTTGGAGCATCTGGCAGGAGAGGCGACACAACAATTAAGAACAGGCCTGATGTGGCCCTCACGCGAGCAGCTGGGGTTGGAGCATCGGTGTTCTGCTTTAGTATGGTGAGGGGAACAAAAACGACAAACTGGATAGGGGGACCGGCATCTCTGTTTAATGTGGCCAAACTTCCAGCAGTTGGGGCATTGGTTAGCGGGTAAGGAGGGGAAAGGTCTCTGTACTTTCTGGTTACCACCATTAAGCAAGACAGAGGGGGGGGAGCTGAGGAGGTTGGCAACGACCGGGGCAGCTGTAATAACGACTGAGCAGGCTCTGTTGCCACCGGAGCGAGCTATAGGGTCTGGGTTGAGGAACCTACCGGAGGATATGTTAAAGCCCTTCGAGTTAAGGGCGGATATGCGGAGGACGGGGAACAGCTCGACGCCATTATCAAGTATTGCGTCCCGGGGGATACCATAGATAGGGAAATTGCAGGTCAGTTGGGGTGAGGCGAATGACCATCCAGGGGTTGTTGCCTACAGGGAAGGTCTGGTTGAGTTTGGCGGTGAAGGCTGAAAAGAAGGGGGCATAAGAGGAGGCGGGGGCGGAGGGCTCAAGGACTTCGAGGGACAACGTCCCTTTCTCCTTGACCATGGCTTTAAAACCCTTAGGAACGGAGGAGTTGGTCTCTCTGAGTACAGATGCATCATGGTCAGGCGAACTGGCAAGTATGGCAAGGCGGTTTGAGCGAGAGCCGGGCCCAGAGTGGAGGGCGGAGAACCCTCTCAGGGACCTGGGAAGGGCCGCATCTTTGGGCGGGATAGAGGCGGTGACAGCATCCGTGACTTGATTAGCGGTTGTAGCCTTCTTGGGATTCTTTCGACCAGTTTGGTTGGCCTTTTTCCTATTCTCGGCGACGGCCTGATCAAACTCACTTGTGCCTCCAACGATGGCTGTATAGGAGGGTTGGGGGGGGGGGGTTGGCAGTGGGGGGGCAGGCCTAGAGCCAGGAGGAGGAGCCCTGCCAGGGCGATAGTTCTGGCGGTGGTTTGTTTTGGTACGGGGAGCGAGGAGGACGGTTGGGAGGTTACCCAATATGACAGGTCACGCGGGGCTGAGCCACTTTCTGATAGGTCACATGACAAGGAGGTGGGGGGGAACAGGAAGTCGATTTTGGGGGGAAGAGAGAAAACGTGATCGGGAAGAAGGTGGAGCCCATTGCCAAATTCTTCAATGGCATGGATTAGGGCACTGACCACGGGGATGAGGACTGTCTCTCCGTCGAAGAGGGCCTCGAGCTGGGAAACAGTGAGCGTGGGGAGTTGGCCTCCAGGCAGGGTGGTGATGCCCCAAACCTTGTTAATAAGGGCGGAGGTGGAGAGAAGGTGTTCCGAGAGGTCAGCACTTGAGGAGGTGGGGGAGGGGAGGGCTTCCTGGGATTGGAAGATGGAGTGGGCGCCGGGCTGAGCCATGGCGAAGTGTGCTTAAGGACGCGAGGCCTAAGCGAGGTGCGGAAGAAATAGCAAAAGGGGATCGTGCACTTAGCGACGTGGTGTTGTAGAGCTTTGTGGGAGGAACATAAGGGGCGCGGAGCGTGGATAACCACCCGACGGCCACAGCCCCCTTATTTAGGCGTTCCTCCAATAACCCTAACCCTGGTAAATCATACCCCTGAGTCACATGCCCTCATGACTGGTAGCGAGTCATTTGCGACATTCATCAGCTGACTTCTAATAAGTCAATTGCGCAACATACCTAAACCCATCATAATCCAAATAACACGTCAGGTGTGCAATTTGCGTCACATGCGTAAAACCCATAGCTTGTAATATGAGTCATTTGCGAAACTCATAAATCATATGAGCATAATTTTGCGTCATGTGAAAACATCAACCAATAATATTATACTGATCATAGCGCAAGTGCGAGTCCTGTAATACAAATCACAAACCTAGGACTCATAACTGCGAGTCATGTGAACCCATATTCCTCGCCTTGTCAGGTGTGTGACAAGAGTATTCAACAGAAAAATAAAACATACCGTGTAGTCCAAGTACCAAGGAATCAAGACGGCACATTCAGACCAACAAGCCATGACCAAAGAGGAGATCCAAGGGACTTGGATGTGACAAGATGGTACCCTAATTGGAGAGTGCCCAACAACGAGTTCCGAAGCAGGATTTCAGAGCAGATATGCCTCAAATGCCGAAAACCAAAACATCGAGCAAATGATTGCAATAACGCACGCGATGGAAGAGACTATACAAATCATTCCAAGAGAGGACCAGCCCAACGCCACCCACCATGCGGGGCCAAGCCAAAGATCCGAGAGATGGAAGTGCAAAAGGAGCCCGAGCAGTTGGGAAATGTGGACTGTCCCCAGTAAGAGATGGTGTGAAGGACAGACCAGAACAGAAACCCATCATTTTGACAAACTCCTATTTGGCACTTAACTATATGGAATGACTCAAAAACGGAAGCGATCACATTATGGTAAAGGTCTGAATTCATGGACAAAAGGAAACAGTTAGCATCAATACGAGTATCAAGTCGGGATCAAGATTAGATTTGATCGACCTTAGGATATGCGAAAAGCACGCGATCCAGACAACATAAGCTCAGTAACCCAGGGACATTTACCTGGCCGATGGGAAGTCCAGTAGTATGAGGCCAGTCACCCATGTTGTAAAAGGACTTATGGCTATAAATAGCCATGGGGAATTAGTAACTCTCTAAGTGCGAAAATTTGCAAAACCATGAGGTTATCTTGGGAATGCCATGGTTACGAACACATAATCCGAATATCAATTGCAAGGATAACAAGATTACTTTTAATAGCCAACAATGTACAACATGGTGTTTGAACAGTCTACCAGTTGCGGATAATGTACGGGAAGCGGTACCCGTGAAAGAAAACTTAATTAAAAAGTTATCTGAAGTCTAGCCCAGCAATAACAAGCGTGTCAAGGTCAAACAATTGACTAACGAAGCGACAATGCATAGGAAGTGATCGGTTAAGGTAGCAGGAAGCGAACTGTACACAAACAAGAGTGTCAGCATACCAGCCTAGGGGCAGGTAACAATCGGAACTGGAATAGCCATCAGGCTACCTCACAACACTTATAGACACATAGTTTCACACAGTGGTCTTGTAGTCAAGTATACACTCAGCACCAATGCGGGGGTTATCGATGTGGACTATACAGGGGAAGTGAAGGTTGTCAGAGTCAACCAAGGAAACACAGAGAATACGGTACAAAAAGGAGATCGTATTGCACAATAAATAAGCGAAAAGGTCAACAGCGGAAAGCTATACGAAGTAGCTTCCTGGGTTGAAACAGAAAGAAGCGACAAGAGATTCAGCAGTAAGGATACTAAAGAAGATATTAGCAAGGAAGCTGGTGCGACAAACCAGAGGATCGAGATAAGCGAAATCTGGGAAAAGGCATTCGGCCACATCAATGGGAGCGAAGAAACTACCGGTATCATCAAAGCATTTGGATAGAGAACGAGATGAGACTAGAGCCAGTCAACATCGGCCTGGAATTGGCTATTCGAAACAGGAAAGGCAATTAACAGAAGAAACTTGAAGAGATAGTTTCTAAGTAATACTATTATTTGATAGACGTCTTTGAAAAAGAAGAAATAACTGGACTACCAACACCCCGACCAGCAGTCAACCTTGAAATCAACCTGAAGGATGGAGAAAAAATCCCAACAAAAACGACATATCCCTTGTGCACGGACGAGTGGGACTAATTACGACGATATATCAATCAGAATCTAGGAAGACCATGAATACAGGAATTATGGACATACTTGGTGTCACCCATACTATTCGTCAAAAAGAAAGACTGAAAACTTCGACTATTTGTGGATTACCGAGGACTCAACGATGTCACGGTGAAAGAGCGGTATCCACAACCACTTATCAGCGACGGACTTGACCGGCTCAACACTGTCAAATATTTCATGAAACTTGACATCATGGACGCCTACCACAATGTTAGGATCCAAGAAGGCCAGGAATGGAAACCGACTTTCTCAAGCAAATTAGAAACATACAAATACTGGGTATTGCCCCTTGGGCAAACCCATCCACCCGCAGCCTTCCAAAGATGGATCAACAACACAGTCAGGAGGTATATCGATAGCTGCTGTATAGTATATCTGGACGATATCCTAATATACACGGATACCTTGGAACAACACCGAAAAGATGTCGCCAACATTTTGGTGGACTTATACGAGTCAGGAATGAAGGTTGAACCCTCAAAATGCCAGTTCCACAAGAAGGAAGTAGAATACCTGGGATTTATCATCAACGAAGATGGATTCAAGACAGATCCTGTCAAATCAAGCGCCAAATGGGAATGGACTGCGCCAACGAAAGTCAAGGAAGGTTAATCCTTCCTCGGCTTCTTCAACTTGTAACGGCGTTTTATAGAAGGGTTTAGCTGAACATGAAATCCCCTTTACCGACTTACCGAAATACTGGTCAAATGGGAATAGGCAGATAATGAACAAGCAGTGTTCGAAGAACTTCAAAGATAACTTCCAAGGGCACTGCTCTTTGTCCATTACGACCCTGAAGGACGAACAATGTTTGAGACCGACCCCTCAAAATATGTCTGTTCCGGTATACAATCGTAACATGAACCAGACAGAAGATAAAGACAGGTTGCATTCCGATCCAAAACAAGGAAGGACGCCGATATCAACTACGAAGTCCAAGACAAGGAACAATTGGCTTTGATACAAGTCCAGGAAGAATAAAGACGATACGTCAAAGGATGTTGACACCTAGTCTGAGTTATGATGGAAAACAAGAGCTTGGTTACCTTCATGCACTCGAAAAACATAAGCGAATGACAGAAGAGCTGGGAACAGCGAATACGTCAGTTCAACTTCAAGACATACTACAAACCTGGAAAAGAAAATGGAAAAGCCGACCCAGTCACCAGGAGAGCAGGAGATCTACCACTGGCAGCAGATCCAGGGCTTATCAATACCCCTCAAATACTACTGTAGAAGGAACAGTATTCGGAAGAAATTTACAAAATGGAACTAGTGGAATTCCAGGACATGAACGAAGGACAAATCAAACAACCAAGCAGGAAGGACGAATACATACAACAAATCAAGACGGCTTTGGACGAAGGAGAAAAGGAAATTAAAGGAGTAGCCCACGTGGTATGTCAATGGAAGGACGAATACCTATGGTACCAAGAGAAGATATAGATACTGGACAATAAAGGGCTGAAGACCATCTATATCTACAATCACCACGATGTTCCACAGGGAGGACACAGAGGAACGGCGAAAACTAGGCAACTTTTATGACGCAAATAGTATTGGCCAAATATGAGATTATAAATAAAACGATACGGCAAGAATTGCAACACATGTCAGCGGACAAACGTGGTCTGTCCTGCACCTTACGGCTTATGACAACCAAACGAGGAACCAGATCAACCATTGAAGTTAATAGCTATGGACTTGATTACGGATCTGCTGATATCGACCGATTATGACACCATTTTGGTAGTCAGTGATCCTGTGAGTAAGATGGGTCACTTTATACCGTGTCGAAAGGATCTAGACACACAGTAGTTCCCAAACATATTCCCAATGGAAATAGTTCGAATACATGGAATCCCACGAGATATCATGAAAGATCCAGGCATACAATTCATATCGGACTTGTCGAAAGACACCACAATGAAAATGGGAATGGAATGACGACCTAGCACGGCATTTCATCCTCATACAGAGAGAGAAATTGTACTGACCAATGCCATATTGGAACAACACCTCAGAGCATACATCAACTACTAACAAGACGATTGGGATTAGGTATGATCACTTGCGGAATTTGCATACAACAACGGATATCAAGAAAGGATTAAGAAAACACCATTTTATGCAAACTATGGAATCAACCCGGAATATGATACAATCGGTCATTGGATGCAGACAGAGAAAATAGGCACAGAAGAAAGGAGGGAATTACATGACCAACTACCAAGCGCGATGGTGGCAGCACAATTACGACAAAAGAATTATTAAGATCAACACTGAAAACCCGATCTGAACCTTAAGTCTGCAGACAAAGTCTGGTTACACCAATTGAACATCAAGACCCCGAGACTATCTGTGACGATCCTTCCGTCCAGTGGATACTTGCAGGAGGTAACAACTTCCTCGTTCTCATGCACTCCATCTGATAGCCCAATACTGCTGCTCCTATCATCTAGTCGAGAACGTACTAAGAGACACTCCTCTTATTCGCCAGGAATCGTGAGAGTCAACATGATGGAATTGATAGTATAAGAAAGTACTTTGATGGTTGCGTGATGAACTAACTACCCGACGGTGTTTTTTTTTTTTTTTTTTATATCATGTATTTGTTGTTAGGTACAAGAACTCGCATGCAGCGCTAGCTATGGCGTAAACAAAACGTTAATCCCAAAAGCAATTTACAAAGGAAAACCAATCATCAAATGTCTCCGCGCACCGAGTCAGAAAACCGACAGCACACTTAATCAAGCTTAAACCAAGTAGGGAAAATAAACAAAATAAACCTCAACAGGAATATCTGCTTGCCCAGGAAAAATAAACATTCAACAAAGTAAATCATTAAATTAAACGAAAAGGGGAAGACCACCACAAAGGAACAACAACAAGCCCAGGGGCGGGAGAAGAAGGAAGGACCATTGATGAGTGCGGGGAGGAGGGGGAGCAAGGCATATCTGGAGGTAAGTTTATCTGCGCGTCGTTGATAAACGTGGAAACCGAAAGGAGTGCGTCTCTATTGAACCAGAGGGAGGAATCCCCCTTGACTGAAGAGACGTCCCGGAGGCGGTGAGCTCTGGATTCCTGTGCGGAAGGGCAGAATAGGATCGGATGGCTGAAGATGTCAGGACTGGTGCCGCATCTGGGGCATTCAGGGGGTCTTCCACACTCAAACAATCAGGGGTGGGCAGCTAGGTAGCTCTTTAGAGCTCTCATTTGATGGATACGCCCGGCAATAAGCTTTCCTAGTTCAATAAAAGGGAGGGGAGAGAGGCCAAGGGGGAACATATAATAGCTGGGTGGGGGGGCGGTGGTGAACCAGTCTGAGAGGAGTAGTGTCTTAGCCCTGCCCTTGAGAGCTTTGTAAACCGCCTTGATAGCGTCGTGGCTTGGGAGCGGAATACTCACAGGGAGGTGGTGGGGAGCAGCAATGGGAGTGAAGGACAGCTGACCCAACAGCGGAAGGCAGTGGGGTGCCAAGGCATCAATAGGAAGGTGCCTCCTCACTGAATGAGAGGGTTGTAGAGTGCGCCAATTCAGGGGCATATACCTCGCCAGAAGGTTGGTGCAGAGGGACCTATGGGAGTCGGGAGCCCGAGCCTTAAGTAAGGAGGGAAACAAAAGGCAGAGTCTGGCCGCCGCGGAATTGATCAGGGAGGACGAGCACACAAGCCTTAAGGCCGCTAGCCTGCGGTGGTGAGTGGAAACAACTATAATGAGGGGGTGGCAGCTTTCAGCTGCAAGAATCGTTGTAGGAGTGGACCTGAAGCAGTTGGTGACCCATCGTTGCACCTGGTGCCAGAAGGAGTCCATTCTACGTGTCATGGTCTTGGAGGGGATGAAGAGGTCAGCCCCATATAGCAGGATGGGGAGAAACAAGGAAACCGCTAGGCGGTGGGTGAGATGAGGGGACAATCCTGATCCATGAGTGGAGAGATGCTTGACCGAGGCAAAAGCAGCTTGAGCAAGGGCTAGCCTTCTGGAAAAATGAGGGGGTGTGTCCTTGAGAGATGCTTAGAACCAGTAACCGAGAGATCTAATGCAGGACTTGGGAAAAAACAATTGGTCGTCCAACGCGATGGGGGAAGGGGAGGGAGTACCCGGAGGGTCCTTTAGGAGGGGTTTGCCCCCATGAACCACCACAGTATTGGAAACGGAGAAAGAAACCATCCTTTCTTCTGACCTACCCCTGATGAGGTTAAAAGTACTTTGAAGGAAACGAACATTGGAACGATAAGAAGACGAGCCAACAGTAAGGGAAACAGCATCAATATAAGAGAGACAAACGCCTTTCGCAATGGGGACATGAAGAGGAGAAACATAAATAGCAAGTAACAGAGGAGAAATTGGGGAACCCTGGGGGGTTCCAACAGAAACAGGAGAAAACAGTCTCGGCTCTCCTTGAAACAAAAGGCTGCAAGAACGTTGAGAAAGGAAAGACTTAACCCAGGAGACCAAGTATGGGGGGATACCCTTGGACCTCAGATCGTTTGTGAGTATGGAGGCGTCTATGTTGTTGAAACTGCCTTTGATGTCTATGAAGAGGGACAAGACCTTGAGCCTAGGTCTCTGTAGGGTGGCAATGGTGTCGGCCACTAACTACCCGAAGGTTTTTTCTTTTGGTTTGTTTTTTTTTTTTTCAATTTTGCATTGTTTTCTACGGGTACAACCAGACATGCATCGTTAGATATGGCAAAGAAAAACCCCTATATCCACCCCGGCGCCAGAGGAAAAAGCCATCATCCCAAGTCCCTCTGGTATGAGACCAACCGCACATCTCGCATGCAAGACAGAACCCCCCTACTAAAAGGAACTAAGCTGGCACAGCCGGGCTAGCCTCCCAAGATCAGAAGAAGGAAACCACTAAGCATGAAAGCAGGAAACAACGGGAAAACCTCTTGCCGTAAACTAGGACTCCAACAAGGGAAATAATATTAGATCCAACACACGAAAACCCCAACACTTCGGAAACAATCTTAACCACCGGGTTAACTGACCTGGGAAAGGGGATTCCTAATGCCCGAATATAGGGGGCAGCAAACATTATACTCACCTAAGGCTGCGACGCGGAGCACGGAAACAGTGGAATACAAGGCCTGGGCTTAGCCCAGTGCTGCGAACCGTGAAGGAGGCCTGGGGAAAGGATAAGAGGAAGGCAGTAAGGTGCCAGCTAGGGGAGGATTGTAGCGATGACGGAGCAACCGGACGGAAACGAGAAAGGAGAAGGAAGGGTAGCCAACTCTCTAGAAACAGGAGACTAGCAGGCCATAGCCAATTGTTTTCCGAAGCAGAGGTGAAAGATGAGACCCAGATGTTACTCACCGAACCGTTCCCTATCAAGAGTACAGGCCCTCAAAACGAAGAGGTACTTCCATAAGGAGTTCGCACACCGCAACGCCAACCGTAAACGTAGAAAGGAGGGTTGCCGACCATACAAAATGAGCAGCGATGTGCAAAGCAAAAGCGGAGAGGAGGGTGAACGAGAAGGCATCAACCCCTAGAACAAGCCTGCCGAAGAACCAGGCCATCAGAAGGGAAAAGAGGCAGGGAGGAGGTAGACAGGCCTTGCTAGGCAAAAGAGCCATCAAAGGAGTGGGACCGGGGGGGTGGTGGAGGATCCCATCATGATTCTCCGGTGTTGAGATTTCAATCGCTGCAGGTATAGAAGGGATGGTTCGTGACTAACTACCGGAGCGTAATTTTTTCTTTTTTTGTTTTTTTGTTTTTTTATATCATGTATTCGTTGATAGGTACAAGAACTCGCATGCAGCGCTAGCCATGGCGTAAACAAAACCTTAATCCCAAACAGAAGTTACAAAAGAAGACCCATGACCAAAAATCTCAGCGCACTGAGTCAGAAAACCGACCCCAGACTTAAAGAAGCTTATAACAAGTAAGGAAAGTAAACAAAATAAACCTTTACAGGAATATCTGCTTGCCCAGGAAACGAACAATTCAATAAAATAAATCCTTAAATGAAACGAAAAGGAGAAGAACACCACAAAGGAACAACAGCGAACCCTGGGGCAGGAGAAGAAGGAAGGACCATCCAGGAGGCCGGGGAGGGGAGGGAGGAAGCCATATCTGGCGGGCAATTTATCTACCCGTCCTTGATGTATGCGGAAAGTGAAAGAAGTGCGTCTCTATTGGACCAGAGGGCAGAATCCGGCTCGACTGAAGATATGCCCCGGAGAAGGCGAGTTCTGGAGTTGTGTGCGGAGGGGCAGAACAGGTTCGCGTGGCTCAAGGTTTGGGGACCGTCGCCAGATATGGGACAGTGGGGAGGTCTTCCATGTTCAAACCACCGGGGATGGGCGGCTAGGTAGCTCTTTTGAGCCCTTAGTTGGTGGATGCCCCCGGTGATAAACTTTCCTACTCCCATGAACGGGTGGGGAGAGAGGCCGAGGGGAAAGGTATAGTAGCTGGGTGGGGGGCTGGTTGCCGCCCAGTCGGAGAGGAGTAATGCCCTAGCCCTGCCTGTGAGAGCCTTGTAGGCCACCCTCATGGTGTCGTGGCTTGGGAGCGGGAGACTCTGACGAAGGAGGTGCGGAGCAGCGATGGGAGTGAAGAACAGCTGACCCAGCAGAGGTATAGAAAGATGTGCTGAGGCATGAAGAGGAAGATGCCTCCTGACTGGAGGGGAGGGTTGGGGGTGCGCCAGTTTAAAGGCATATAACTCGGTTGGAGGTTGGTGCAAAGGGACCTATGAGAGTCGGGAGCCCGGGCCTTGAGTATGGATGGGAAGGAACGGCTGAGCCTAGCCGTCGCGAGGTTGATCAGGGGGGACGAGCCCACAAGCCTTAGTGCCGCTAGCATGCGGCTGTGAGAGGAAACAAGAAGAATGGGGGGAAGGCAGCTTTGAGCAGCGAGGATAGTTGTGGGGGTGGACCTGAAACAGTGGGTGACCCATCGTTGCACCTGGTGCCAGAAGGAGTATATTCTGCGTATCATGGTCTTGGAGGGGAAGAACAGGTTAGCCCTGTAAAGGAGGATGGGGAGAAACAAGGAGACCGCTAGGCGGAAGGTCAGGTGAGGGGACAATCCCGACCCATGTGTGGAGAGGTACCTAACAGATGCAAAGGCAGCCTGGGTGAGGGCTAATCTTCTGGAGAAATGAGGGGTGGTGTCCTTGAGAGAGGCAGGAAACCAGCAACCGAGCCACCTAATGCAGGACTTGGGAAAAAACTGTTAGCCGTCCAGGGCGATGGGGGGAGGGGAGGGAGTCCCCGACGGTCCCTTTGGCGAGGGGTACGCCAATTAACCAGTTTAGTCTTGGGAACGGAGAAAGAAACCTTCCTTTCTTCTGTCCTGCCCGTGATAAGGTTAAAAGTACTTTGAAGGAATCGTACATTGGAACGATAAGAACATTAACCAACAGTAAGGGAAAAATCATCAACATAAGAGAGACAAACACCTTTAGGAATGGGGACATGAAGAGGAGAAATATAAATACAAACAACAGTGGAGAAATTGGGGAACCTTGAGGGGTACCAACAGAACTGGGGGAAAACACTCTCGGCGCCCCTTGAAATAAAAGAAAACAAGAACATTGAGAAAGGAAAGACTTAACCTAAGAGACCAAGTCCGGGGGGCTGCCCTTGGATCTCAGATCGTTTGTGAGTATGGAGGCGTCCACATTGTCGAAGCCGCCTTTGAAATCTAAGAAGAGGGACGAGACCTTGAGCCGAGGTCTCTGGAGGGTGGCAATGGTGTCGGCCATGGCTGCACACAAATTGAAGGTTGACAGGGAGGACAGGGAGCAACACTAGTTGGTGTGAAGTAGGCGACTAACTCGCGCCAGTGATGCTAGTCCGGAGACGACAATCCTTTTGAGGATCTTGGAAAAGGTTAGGAGGAAGACAAGGATTCAGAAGGAGGCCGGGGATTCGTAGGAGGCCTTGCCAGGCTTGTCGAGGATTACACCATTGGCTCGCTTCATAGAGGCGGGGTGGGAACAAAAGGTGAGGAGAGGAGAGAAGAGGCGGGTAAGGAGGTGGGGGGCGACAAGGTGGACCCTTTTCCAAGTGGCGTACGGTATGGTTTCGGAACTGGGGGCCGAGGAGGGAGAGTATTTCGAAAGCGCTTTGGCCACCTCCTCGGCGGTCAAAGGGTCCATTCTGTTAAAAGGGAGGAGAATCGAGGGAACGGGGGGGACTAATTACCTGACGGTTTTGCATTTTTTTGTTTTATCTATTTTATTCGTTTGCTAAGTATGAACTAACTAGGTACGAAAGGTATCTATCACCGCTAGGTATGAAAGCTAAAAACCTCCAACTACTGTCCATCCCGCGCCTCCAATGCCAAAACCCTCTGACCCTGCCCGATAGGGTAACTACTTTGTGTAGAGGTAGAAATCAATGCCCTGTACTATGGGGAGAAACTACAAAGGAAACAACAGGCCAGAAAACAACGAACCAATATCCTCCCGGGACGTGCAGCCCAACAAGAGAAAACCCAAACCGACAGTGAGAAACCTATGAACCAACAAAGAAAACTTCAAGCCCAGTATGACAGAAACCCCCAATACCAAACTGTAGGCTATACCACCGGACCTAAGCACACACAAGAGGTAAAGATTCCAGGACCATAGAGGCTGGCAAAAGGGGCGGAAGGAAACCCAGTGGGAGATCCCTATGACGAGCTGGCGCAGCGGAGACGTGTGGCGTAAGGAAATACTGTAAAGGCCTACCGGAAAACGAGACCCGGAGGAGTGATGGCCCCGGAGGGCAGAGGCCGTATGTGTGAACCCCATACAACTAACCAGTTTCACTGCAACGCACGCAGCAATGACGGATTCCAAGGCCAGAAGATCAGAAGGGACAGCGACCCGGAGGAAGAGGCGTGGCTTGAGCTGAACGAGAAAGGGACCCCAGGGGAGGAGTGCCGAGGGGGGCAAGAGGAACCACCTAGCAGAAGGGTACCAGCCAGGGAGTGGAGTGTAGCTGTAACAGAGCAACTGGACGAGACCAAGGAAGGACGAGTGGTTAGGCCCACGAGAAAGGAGGAAGGAGCGGTAGACCCAATCAAGAAGCCAGAGACCGACCGACCTAAGCGAGATGAGAGCTTTTTGACGATGCTGAGCGAACAAAACAGTGTTCCCAGGGTATAGTAAAATACCAGTGAGAAGAGCCACCGGGGCCACTACTTCACCGATAGCCCGAAACTATAGAAGGCCATTGACGAGAAAGGGGTTGCCGACCGTGTGCAAGCGCTAAGCGAGGGCAGCAAAGCGAAAGCGGGGGAGCGGAAGTGAGCGAATTGAATCCTCTAGACAAAGACTGCCCGAGAGCAATGCCATCAGAAGTGGAACAGAGGGGAGAGGGGGGTTGTAGCGTCACCCTCCTAGTCAACAAGGCCATCATGAAAGGGGAGAGGGAGGTGGGTGGTTGACGATGATTCTCATGGAGTTGTGATTTCAATTGCCGGAGGTATAGAGGACGTGGTTCATCACTAACTACCAGACGGTTTTTTTTCACTTTTTTTTTTTTTTTCACTTTTTTTTTTATATTATGTATTCGTTGTTAGGTACAAGAACTCGCATTCAGCGCTAGCTATGGCGTAAACAAAACCTTAATCCCAAACGCAAGTTACAAAAGAAAACCTATCCCCAAAACTCTCTGCGCACTGGGTCAGAACACCGGCCCCACACTCAAGCAAGCTAAACACAAGTAAGGAAAATAAACAAAATAAACATCAACAGCAATATCTCCGTGCCCAGGAAAACAATCACTTAACAAAATAATTCATCAAATGAAAGGAACAGGAGAAGACCACCACAAAGGAACAATAGCGAACCCTGGGGCGGGAGAAGAGGGGAGGACCATTGGGTAGGCCAGAGAGGGGAGGAAGGAAGCCATATCTGGAGGAAGGTTTATCTGCGCGACCTTGATGAATGCAGAAAGTGAAAGGAGTGTATCCCTACTGGACCAGAGGGCGGAATCCGCCTCGACTGAAGAGACGCCCCGGAGGAGGCGAACTCTGGAGGCAGGAGCGGATGGGCAGAACAGGATTGCGTGGCAGAAGGTTTGAGGACCATCGCCGCACTTGGGACAGTCGGGAGTTCTCACACACTCAAACCACCCAGGGTGGGCACCTAGGTCGCTCTTCTCAGCCCTCATTTCATGGATGTGCCCAGCGATAAACTTTCCCAGTCCCATAAACGGATGGGGGGAGAGGCCGAGGGGAAAAGTATAGTAGCTGGGTAGGGGGGGCGATGGCAGCCCAGTGGGAGAGGGGTAGCGCCCTGGCCCTACTAATTACCGAAGGTTTTTTTATTTTCATTTTTTCACTTTTTTTTTTTGGTTTATATCATGCGTTTATTGTATCTAGGTACAAGAAGCATCGTGCAGCGGTAGCTTTCGAAAAAACAAAACCCATATATCAAAGTACTTAACAAAAGAATCCTGAAAGCTAAAAGCTTCTCTTTTTAAGAAAGTGAAAACACGTACAAGTGCTCTCAACTTAAACATACTAAATAAACTAAATGATTACTGGATAAAGGAAACCCCAAATGTCAAAGCAACTAACCGGATGTAAAAGCATACCCAACAAGTATAAAGGAACACAAAAACCAAACAAGCTGCAAAAGAAAAACTCATTAAGTATCATGTTCTGGGGAGTGTGAGGGGCGGTGGGAGGACCGGGAGTTGGACAGGTCGGGGGGAAAGTCAGTGCGTGTGGTGAGGATGTCTGATTTGAGGTGGGTTACGGTCTCCAGGTTGGTCCAGATTGGGTCTCAGGGATCTAGGCTAGAAACCGTGCTTATAAATCGGCTGCTGGAAATGCGATCTCACGGGGCAGGTGAGGAGGGCGTGCTCCATCGTTTCGGGTTCGAGGTGCCACCTGGGGCAGGTGGTGTCGGGATCATCTTGGCTCCAGGAGGGGTAGGCGGCCAGGTAGCTCTTGTGGGCACGCATTTGATTGATGCGGCCCGCAGAGAACTTGTCCAGACCCATGAAAGGCAGCGCGGTGAGGATGGCGGGGTGCGGTTAGTAGGGCGGAGGGGGGGCGTGGGTGTTCCAATCTTCCACTAGCGCAGTCCGCGCCCATTGCTTCAGGGTGTTGTACACCCTAAGCATCAAAGCTGGGGGGCGATATTCTCCCCCACAGGGGGGGTGTTTTGAGAATGAGGGGCATGCAAGAGAGGCCCATGGACAAGGGGAGGGTCATGTGCGCCATAGCGTCGATGGGAAGGTGCTTCCTGATGGGAGGGGACGGTGTAGGGGACTTCCATTTGAGAGGGAGATAAACAGAGGAGAGGCCCTTCGTGAGGGGCCTGGCGGTGTCCAGAGTTCTGAAGGTGGAAAGCAAGGGAAAGTCTGGGGGGAGCCGGGCTGTTGCGGGGTTGAGAGTGGGGGGAGAGCAAGCGATGCAGATGGCTAAAAGCGGCCTTCTGTATGTACAGTACGGGGCCAGGGGAGGGAGACAGGCCTCCCTGCATAGAATGCCTGATAGGGTGGAGCGAAAGCAGTTGGTGACCCACCTCTGGACTTTTCGCCAGAAAACGTCCATGTGGCCAGTGGAGAGGGTGTTGGGGGTGAAGAGGTCCGCACCATATGTAAGGATGGGGAGGATGAGGCCAGTGGCCAGCCTGTGAGTGAGGTATGGCCTGACTCCAGCTCCGGGGGGCGAGAGTCTTTTGAGAAAGACGAAGGCTGCCTGGGCAAGTGCGGGGCATTTTTCAAAGTGTGGAGGGAGGGGGTAAACCAGAACCCAAGCCACCAGAGTGATCTGGCCGGGTTAAATACCTTACCTTCGAGGGTGATGGGTTGAGAGCACCTCAGTGATCTTTCGTTGGGGGTTCGCCAGTGTATAAGTTCTGTTTTTGGGATGGAGAAGGCCATTCCTAGGTTCTTGGCTTTGAGGGATAGGGTCGCCAAGAGCCGCTAGAGATAACTAATGTTGGTCCTCTGGCTCCGGGATGCCACATTCAGGGGAACTCGTCTACATATAAGATGGTGAGGCCGTTAGGGACTGAGAGCTGGAGGGAAGACAGGTATATCAGGAAGGTGAGGGGGGAGAGCAGAGAGCCTTGGGGGGTGCTGACCGATACCGGCGCTGATATGTTCGGGAACCCCAGGAACTGGAAGGTGCACTTCCTCTGCGTGAGGAAAGAGGAGACCCAATCTGCCAGGTATCACGCTATCCTCTTGTAGAGGAGAATTTTGCATAGGGTGGCCATGTCGATCTTGTCGAAGCCCGCCTTTACGTCGAGGAAGAGTGAGGAGACCTTCAACCCGGGCCCCTGTAGGGTTTTGACTTCCCCATCAGGGTGGCGCAGGTGTCAGCTGTGCCTAGGCGAGGGAGGGAACCGCACTGATTGCGGTGGAGTAGGCCGTTCTTTCTGGCTCTCTCTAGCAGGCCAGCCCATATAACCCTTTCCAGGATTTTGGAAACCGGTTTTAGGAGGACAATGATGCGGAAGGAGGCAGGGGAGTTGTATGATGCTTTCCCAGGCTGGTCCAGAATTACACTGTTTGCGACTTTTAGGCATTGGGGGTGGTACCAGAAGGTTAGAAGTGGGGCTAGTAGGGCGGTTAATATGTTGGAGTATGTGGCGTTAAGTGTTTTCCACACCGAGTAGGGTATCCGTGAGGTCCAGGAGCGGATAAGGCGGAGGAAGCCCTGAGTGCTTTTGCCACTTCTTCTTTTGTCAGAGGGGGTGAGCCATTGTGTCCCCAAAGACGCCTGGGGGGTAGTGTTTCTTCCTTCAGGGGAAAGAAGTGGTTGAGGAGGCCCTTGTTCATGCCTTTTGGGTCGTTTGCGTCCGGAAGGCACGGGAAGCGTGGGGTTTTCTCGGGGGCCACTAACTTGGGGGCAGTCCAGATATTATTTGGGGTGGTGGATGCTAGGAAAGCTGACCAATACGAACTCTTGGCCCTCTTGATGGCTTTGAAGTACGCATTCCTTACTAACTACCTAATGGTTTTTTCTTTTTCTTTTTTTATTCATTTTTTCTCTTTTTGTTCTTATCTCAAGGATATTTGCTTTACACTACGAGGTAGAAAAACCACATGCAGGGACTAGCTATAGCAGAAAAACAACCTCCACAATCCAACCTGGCGCCACTGGAAAAAGCCATCATCCCAAGACCCTCTGGTGTGGGCCTAACCGCACGATTCCATGTACAAGAGAGGAGTACAAAGCCGGCTAAGCGGACAACCAAGCAAATCCCCAAAACCCCACGAGCATGAATCAACAGGAAAACCACTTGCCGTAACCTCCTACAGCCTGAAAAAAGTAAAAACCTGTCCGAGGACGACGAACAAGGAGAGTAAAGCCTTAACCACTGCAAAGCGAGAGGAAAAACAAACAAAGTATTGACTCCTGAGGAGAAAAACCTAACAAGACAAAAACATAAACTAAACTTCATCAGGGATCCAGAAATGTGCCGGCCATCACCCTTAAAGCGAAAACAAGGGGCAATCAGAACACGAAAGAGAACGGAGGCAATTACAATCGACCCAGGCGTTAGGTTAGACCACGGAGATAATACGATACCCATGTCCTGTCGTAACCAAGGGGGTGCGACCGTGGGCAGCCGCGGGGGCAAGTGGCGCCACCAGGGAGAGAGGATGCCAGCCCAAAGGAGTAACCATTGCCGACCGTACAAGTAGAGGGCGCCAGAGGTACGTGGATGTTGGCTGTAACCAAGCCGCGGGACGAACGAGAGGAGGAGAAGGGGGGTGGAGGGCCAAACAACTCGCTAGAAACAACCGCCAAACAGGCTATGCCCGAATGTTTTCCGACCGAGAGACGAAGGCGAGTACCACAAAGTTACTGACCGAAGCTTTCCCCACTGAGTGACCAGCCAAGCGACCAAGGAAGTACATTCACCGAGGTCTGGACACCGTAACGCTGACCGTAAACATAGCAAGAAGTAAAGCCAACAGGGGGCGACCGCTAAGTGAGGCTAGCGGAACCAGGGCATGGTGAGGGCCGAGAGGAGCCTTCAATGCACTAATAGGACAACACTTTCTCAAGGCGAGGCCATAGTAGAAGAGGAAGAAGGTAGTGTCGTCACCCTTGTAGGCAGTAAGTCTACCAGGAGAGGGGAGATGGAGGTGGATGGAGTTGACAATGAATTCTCATGGTGTTGAGATTTCAATCACCGGAGGTGTAGAGGAGATCGTTTGTGCTAACTACCTGACGGTTTTGTTTTTACTTTTTTTTATTTTTTTTATTTTATCTCATATATTCGTTGTTTTAAGGTACAAGAAATGACATGCATCGTCCGATATGGCCAAAACAAAACCCACAAAAACAAAACAAAATAAACACAAACAAAAACAAAAACAAAACTATTCCTCCAACGCATACAAATTTGTGCACTTCTGAAACTTTTTAACAAAAACATAGTATAGCAGCCCAGTACATTTCCAAGCACAAAACAAGAATTTCCAAGAAACCAAGTTTAAAATTCCTTCTTAATCTAGTGTAAGGCGGGGGCGTTGCAAATCATCAAGGCCCTGGTTCTGTGGTCGGAGATGCCCTCCAGGAGGTTGGCAGCCGGGAAACGTTAGGTGCACGTGCCCCGTCTCTCGGGGGCGGGCGGGGTGGCAATCGGGGGC
>QOVD01002325.1:7134-19296 GCA_003521225.1 Tuber microsphaerosporum
TTCTGAGACCAAGCCCTCACCCGGTGATAGCGACTCTTTCCTCCGCCATTATTTTCTTATTAATTTTCTCCCCTCTTTCCCTTCTCATCGGCCCTTCCTTATGGGCCATTTTCCCACTATGATTTTATCAACGATTACCATTTTATCCATGGGGGGTGGATGTGGACAAAAACTTTACTGCTTTTTGTCGAATACATAGACGCGAGCTCATGCGCGAGTGTGAAGAGGGTTAGTCCAGGGAGTCCTGTAGTGTAATGTCGCACATAATCTCAACTTTCCTCTTTTACTTCTTTTCGTTCTTTCTTGTCAATTGTTTTTTTGTCCCCCACTGCACACTAAAACAATATCTCCCGGAGTTTTATTTTCTCCGTTTTCTTCTCTAGATAATCTTTTTTTTTAGAATACTCTATTATAGGAATGTATCATGCATTCCCCTCTGAACCTATTAAATTTTGTGACTGCCCCTTGGAATATGTGATATCCCGACAAAGGCTCTCCATAGAAATTCAGCAATCCCACACCTCTCTCCCATAATTTCCATTGGTAAAACTGTGGTTATGGGGCTTATCCGCAATGACTTGTAGTCGCGATGCACTACCAGACACTCACTTTGCCAATGCGCAGACTCTGGGTGGTGTCTGCCAACCTTCCCCTTGTAATTCAAGAATAACTACTCGGTAGTGAAAGCGTTGACCGGAATTAGCCCAACTCAACTTCTAGGACTCTACAAGAGTAATAGAAACAAGTGGGGTGAACGAACAACCGCAACTACAGAAAAATAAAGTGACCGTCACCGGAATAGAAAACAGGTTCACTCTTGACCTGCCACTACATTTTTTGGGTCTACGTGATCGGCTCTTTGACTACATTTCATAGAGCAGTTGGATACTAGGATAGTTAATTAAATTGAAAGTGAGGCTGAACTCATGCCGTATCTCACATTCATCGATGTGTTGGCGTTTACTCAGCGGAGTCATGGGAGAGTAATTTTAGCTGTTGGAGCCGCATCGCCTCCATTTTTCAGCTCTGCTGCTGGAAATTCCATAAATCTCCAGTATCGCGACCTCAGTCATCGCATAGCATATCTACGCTCGACGAACGCCTTGGACACACTATGGACAACACAGCATATTCGCACTCAATCTCGGTTGGTGACGGCAATGTCAACTGCGGTAACATAACGAATAGTCATAACAATATCGTAAACAAAGTCATAGCCGATGAGAACTCAGATATAATGCAATGGCTCTCCCCACTGGGCCCTAAGAGAAGGCATCAGGATGTGCGTACCGACAGGCTCGATGGTGTGGGGAATTGGCTTTTACAGACAAAGGAGTTTCGGGAGTGGAAGAGTGGTGAAGGTGGGGCGGATAAGGCTGTCCTATTTTGCTGCGGGGATCCCGGAGTGGGGAAGACGTATCTCAGGTAGGGGCCTTATTCATCTGGAAGAGGGACGAATTATCGCTGATGGTTAGTAATATTAGTTCACTAGTGATTGATAATCTGTGTGATGAACCTCGTGAGGAAGAAATTGCCATCGCAATGTTCTACTGCGATTTCCGCGACCAACAAGAGCAGACGACTACCAACATCATAGGAGCCATCTTGAAGCAGCTGTTGGTTAAAGGGGAAGTCCTGGAGTACGTGAAAAAGGCATTTCAGAAGGCAAAAAAGGAGGTCGGCGGTCGGGGTCTACGACTTCCGGATATGGTGGAGATGCTGAGGCAGGCTGCGACCGTATTACCACAGGTTTTCATTTGTATTGATGCGTTGGATGAGTGCCCTCCTAGGCATTTACTGGAGCTTCTTATGTCGATGAAGGATACCCTTCGGGGGTCACCGAGGACACGAATATTTCTCACCGGGAGGCCTCAGGTTGAAGCAGAAATTACAAGATATTTTATCACTAGGCTTACAATACCGATTGTTCCGAAGACGCATGACATACAGATATATTTGAAAAACAAGTTGGAGATGGACCCCGAACCTATGGCGATGTCCGCTCGCTTACGGGCGGATATCCTGAGAATTATTCCAGAAAGAATCTCCGAAATGTATGTAGGAGCAGGCGCAGTTCCCGTTCCACGCGTGATCTTATATTGACTGACCATGGTCTGTAGATTCCTCCTTGTTTCGCTGAACATCGACACGATCCTAGGAGAGGTTACCATCTCCGCGAGAAGGCAAAAGTTAAACGAGATGACCAAGGGCAATCATTTGGGAGATGCGTACGCGACAACCCTAGACCGAATAAAGGGCCAGAAGGATGGTAGATCCGCACTCGGAATGGAAGCCTTGATATGGGTATCGAATTCGGAGCGACCGCTACACACTAGCGAGTTATGCCATGCCTTGGGAGTAAAAATAGGATCCACGGATCTGGATCATGAGAACGTTCCTGGAATTCGAACTATCCTGAGGTGCTCACTAGGACTCATCACGATTGAGGCATCCTCCTCCACCGCCCGGCTTGTCCACTCTACTTTGCAGGAATATTTATCCAACAACCCAGGCCTGTACCAGAGCCGACACTCGATGATCGCGGAGGTTTGCTTGACATACCTCAATTTTCGGTGTGTTCGGGAACTTTCGTCAACCCCCCATCTGGACCCATCAACAGCCCCCCTTGTTGAATACGCTTCTTGTTACTGGGGAAAGCATATCAGAAGGGAGGAGACTAAGTGTGTCAGTCCGCTTGCACTGGAACTTTTGATTGGGTTTGAACAGCATATTGCCTCTCAGCTGCTCTTACTACATTATCATGATAGTGGACCTTGGTGGGACTGGTGTTTTTATGAGAGGGATGGTCCTAATGACTTTACAGGGCTCCATGGAGCAGCGTTTCTGGGGATTGCCGAGATTGTTGCCGCCCTGTTGCAGGTGAAGGAATGGGACATTAACGCGACGGATACCTTGGGTCGAACGGCGCTTGCATGGGCAGCTGTAGGAGGTCATGAGGAGGTAGTAAGGGTACTGTTGCAACGGAAGGATATCAATCCCAACACTGCAGATACCCAATATGATCGAACACCACTTTTGTGGGCTGCGGAGCGCGGGCATGAGGGAGTAGTACAGCTGCTATTAGAACGAGAGGACATCAATCCCAACATTGCGGATACCGGGTATGGTCGAACACCGCTCCTCTGGGCTGCAGAGCGTGGGCATCGGAGAGTAGTAAAGTTGCTATTGGAGCGATGGGATATGGATCCCAACACTGTGGACACCGAATATGGTCGAACACCGCTCCGGTGGGCTGTGGAGCATGGGCATCAAGGAATAATAAAGTTGCTATTAGAACGAGTAGATATTGATCCCAACGCTGCAGACCTCCAAGATAATCGAACACCACTCTTGTGGGCTGTGGAGCACGGGAATCAAGGATTAGTAAAGTTGCTGTTAGAACGATGCGATATCGATCCCAACACTCCGGGCACCGAATATGGTAGAACGCCGCTGCGGTCTGCTGCAGAGCGCGGGGATGAGGCAATAGTAAGGTTGCTATTAGAACGAGAGAATATCAATCCTAATACTCCAGATTCCAAATGTGGCCAAACCCCACTCCTGGCGGCTGCGGTGGTTGGACATGAGGGAGTGCTGGGATTGCTATTACAGCGGGAGGACCTCAATCCCAACACTCCAGACACCAAATATGGGCGGACACCGCTCCGGTGGGCTGTAGAGCTTGGACATCGGGGAATAGTAAAGTTGCTATTGGAACGAGTAGATATTGATCCCAACACTTCAGACACTCAAGATAATCGAACACCACTCTTGTGGGCTGTGGAGCACGGGCATCAGGGAGTAGTAAAGCTGCTATTGGAACGAGATGATATCAATCCCAACACTCCAGACACCGAACTTGGTAGAACCCCGCTCCGGTGGGCTGCGGAGCGCGGGCATGAGGGAATTGTAAGGTTGCTATTGGAACGAGAGAACATCAATCCCAACACTCCAGATACCAAATGTGGCCAAACACCACTCCTGGCGGCTGCGGTGGCTGGGCACGAGGGAGTAGTGGGGTTGCTATTACAACGGAAGGATCTCGATCCTAACACTCTAGATGCTAGATGTGGCCGAACACCGCTCCGGTGGGCTATAGAGCGTGGGCATCAAGGAATAGTAAAGTTGCTATTAGAACGAGTGGATATCGATCCCAACACTGCAGACACCCAAGATAACCGAACACCACTCTCGTGGGCTGTGGAGCACGGGAATCAGGGATTATTAGGATTACTATTAGAACGATGGGATATCAACCCCAACACTCCGGGCACCGAATATGGTAGAACGCCGCTGCGATCAGCTGCTGAACGCGGAGATGAGGGAATAGTAAGGTTGCTATTGGAACGAGATGATATCAATCCCAACACTCCAGACACCGAATATGGTCGAACACCGCTCCGGTGGGCTGCGGAGCGCGGGCATGAGGGAATAGTAAGGTTGCTATTGGAACGAGAGGATATTAATCCCAACACTACAGACATCAAAAGTGGCCAAACGCCGCTCCTAACGGCTGCGGTGGGTGGACATGAGGGAGTAGTGGGGTTGCTATTACAGCGGAAGGATCTCGATCCCAACACTCCAGATGCTAGATATGGTCGAACACCGCTCTGGTGGGCTATAGAGCGTGGGCATCAAGGAATAGTAAAGTTGCTATTGGAACGAGTAGATATTGATCCCAACACTGCAGACATTCAAGATAATCGAACACCACTCTTGTGGGCTGTGGAGCACGGGAATCAAGGATTAGTAAAGTTGCTATTGGAACGATGCGATATCGATCTTAACGCTCAGGGCACCGAATATGGTAGAACGCCGCTGCGGTCTGCTGCAGAGCTCGGGGATGAGGCAATAGTAAGGTTGCTATTAGAACGAGAGAATATCAATCCTAATACTCCAGATTCCAAATGTGGCCAAACACCACTCCTAGCGGCTGCAGTGGTTGGACATGAGGGAGTGCTGGAGTTGCTATTACAGCGGGAGGATCTCAACCCCAACACTCCAGACACCAAATATGGGCGGACACCGCTCCGGTGGGCTGCAGAGCGTGGACATCGGGGAATAGTAAAGTTGCTATTAGAACGAGTTGATATTGATCCTAACACTACAGACATCGAAGATAATCGAACACCGCTTTCGTGGGCTGTAGAGCACGGGAATCGGGGATTAGTAGGATTACTATTAGAACGATGGGATATTAACCCCAACACTCCGGGCACCAAATATGGTAGAACGCCGCTGCAATTGGCTGCGGAGCGCGGGTATTTCGAAATAGTAAGGTTGCTATTGGAGCGAAAAGATATCAATCCCAACACTCCAAACACCGGATATGGTCCAACACCCCTGTGGTGGGCTGCGGAGCATGGGTATGAAGGAATTATAAGGTTGCTATTGGAACGAGAGGATATCGACCCCAACACTCTAGACACGAAAAGCGGCCAAACACCACTCCTAACGGCCGCGGTGGGTGGACACGAGGGAGTAGTGCGATTGCTGCTGCAGCGGAAGGATATCAATCCCAACACTCCAGACACCAAATTTGGTAGAACGCCCCTGCTGTGGGCTGTGAGTGATGGGCACGAGGGAATAGTAGGGTTGCTATTGCAACGAGAAGATACCAACCCCAACACTCCAGACACCGAACATGGTGTAACACCACTCGGGCGGGCTGCGGTCACCGGGTATGAGGGAATAGTAAGGTTGCTACTGGAACGACAGGATATCAATCCCGGCACTCCAGACACCAAAAGCGGCCAAACACCACTCCTAACGGCCGCGGTGGGTGGACATGAGGGAGTAGTGCGGTTGCTATTGGAACGAGATGATATCAATCCCAACACTCCAGACCCCAAATATGGTGGAACACCGTTCTGGTGGGCTGCAGAGCGCGGGTATGACAGAATAGTAAGGCTGCTATTAGAACGAAAAGATATCAATCCCAACACTCCAGACTCCAAACACGGTGGAACACCGTTCTGGTGGGCTGCGGACCACGGGTATGACGGAATAGTAAGGTCGCTATTGGAACGCGAGGATACCAATCCCAACACTCCAGATGCCAAATATGGCCGAACTCCACTCATGCTGGCTGCGATGGGTGGACATGAGGGAATCGTAAGGTCACTACTGGAACGAGAGAATCTCAATCCCAATATACCAGACTTCTGCGGCAAGACCGCCCTTGAGCTAGCTGCGTCCTGGGGACACGCTGGAGTTGTGCAATTACTCTCCCAACCTAAACCCTCACTTCCCATCCCCACAGATACCAAACTAGCCGAAGACATGGGCCGCAAGACTCTGCCACAAGGGGCCATCTCGGACAGCAACAACAAAAGAAAAATCCCCCCCGACGATGAAGGAAAAAGGCACAAGAAACATAGAGTGTCCCTCACCTGAGCCGCCAAACTTACCTCATGCCCCTTCCAGCCATTCCTGTCAGCCTACCTTTGACCCCCGAAGCCCCTCCTATGATACCCCCTCTTCTGATAGCGATTTTTCCCTTCGTCATTAATTCTCCTTTAATCCCTGCCTTCTATTTTCTCACTCTTATCAACCCTTCCTTTCCAGCTATTTTCTTACTATCATTACATACGCGATTGCTATATTCTACATGCGCAGTAAGTGTGGACAAAAGGTTTTTACTCTTTGCTCGATACATGAGGTGGAATATGGCGTTTCATCTCCGCTCTCCTCTTCTACTTTTGGTTTTTTTTCGCTACTTTTTCCCTCTTTTTTCGTCTCTCACTTCCACCGTACAACCCCGTTTATCTCTGTTTATTACCTATTTACTTGTTTTCTCCGTTTTCTTCCCTACATTTTTCTCCTTTTTTTCTAGAACGCTTTATCATAGGAATGCATTATACCTTCCCCTCTAGATTCTTTAGTATTCTACCACTTATAATATATAATATCAAAGGTGAAGGCTTTTTGACATGATATATGGAACAACCCGACAGAAATCCCGCAGTCTCACCCGCTTCCTGCTCGTAACTCCCCTAAACCAAGCAGCATTCCTGCGGCCTATTTTCAATCCCCTACACCCGCATGTACCATGAGTCCCTCATTCTGATAATGTGCATACGTCTGGTAGTCCCTACTAGCCCCTACTCCTCGTAACCAGAACGAGTGCTCAGCCATGACGGCGCTCGCCGGAAGTGTACCCACACAGCTTCCCACAACCTGGGAAGCAACAAACACTCCTCATACGATGAACGGGTAGCCGCAGCGGTGGATGAATCAATAAAAACAGGAATCATGACGGGAAATGGATTCGTTATTAGCCTCCCTTTGCTCACTCCCAGGCGTTATAGATACAGTACTATATTCTGCGGAATGGCAGATATCATGAATTCCTCTAGTGAAAAACTCACCTCACATTTCATGTGAGTTGCCAGATATACTCCATCCCGGTTATTTCTTCTCATCTGGCATTTCGATAAACAAAACTGGGGAGTAATTCAGCCTATGTGCCCTCTCTTTTTTTCCCTCATTTTTTTCTTTTCCTTTTCGTTTTCTGTTTTTTATTTTGCATTTTTTTATAGAAATCTGTAGAGTCGGAATGGTATCTGAAAATATGTTATCGACACTGTCTTACAAGGAGATTTTCAGATTTTCATTTATTACTAGCGACTATGAAAACCCTTATACCAAGAGAACAATCTAAGATGTCCCACTATGAATTTCTCAGCCTGTGATGCAATTACACTAACGACCTCAATCTCTGTTCATAGAATTGCATTCGAACTCTTTCATTTCCTTCACTAAACACCCTCTAGGAGTACTCAGCCCAGGAATAGGGCTCTCTCCTATTGGAAGCCTTTGATGCTGCTCGGCATGCTCAGCCCACCGCGTTGAAGCAGGGTCGGCAAACACGGATAATAAAATTATTGAAACCGCGTGCGCCCATAGCTGTATGGTTCAGACAAAGGCTTCGGATATGCGCTTAGGCTCGATACAGCGCCGGAAGGAATGCGACTCTGAAAGAATCAGATGCGTGAAGGGTCGGGTGGGTGAAGGGTCGGATGTGCGGAGGCTATGGAGCGTGGGAGTTCTTTGCGATGTTTGTTGTTTTCTATTTGTGAGCACGGGGGTCTACGGAGGAGGAAGGGAGACATACATCGATGAGAAAGGAACTGTCTCGTGATCGATGGAAGGATAGGAGGACTTTGCTGATTTATATATACTCCTGTCTTTACCGCTAGTTAGTTTAGTTAGTCTAGCGTCAATGTGAGAGTCATGAGTGTTGGTGCGGGGGAGCGAGGAGTTGAATAGAAGAGAACTTTCCCACTCTGAGTTGTGCTTTGGCGATCGAATTCTTTTGTGTTGCTTACTCTTGGCGTTTCGTTTCAATTTGCCGTTTCGTTTCTCCGTTTTGTTCCACCGTTTTCGCCGTCGGTCATCGGTACTATTCTTTATAATAGCTTACTACACCACCCTGCTAATGTCAGTTCCTCGATTACTACTACCGTATTGTAGGGGATACCCATGTGTTATCACCGATATGGAGGAATTTGTCGGCTGCTGGTTAATTTGGCTATCACAATATAGGGCTGAAGATTAAAAGGTTTGAGTAAGCGAACTGCATGAATGAGAACCAGCGAATACCGGTACATATCGGTATTGCAGTTTCAAAAACGTGTCGGATAGTGGGGTAGTGACGGGGAGATGAGGGCTTATCTTGTCAGCTTCTACCGTACAATACCGTATGTGCTAAGGTTTTTTATTTTTTTTATTTTTATATCAACTTTTCGATTTATTATCATGCTAGCCACGCTAGCCATGCCTAACTAGATACTATGGGCTTTCTGTAGAAGTCCAGTCTATCTGCCCTTATATCCACACCTTATCCCTATCCAACCCATGCTCTCGTATGCGTTGAAATCTAGGACATAAATCAACCGAGAAATCCACTCCTAACAAATAGCCGGAACCTAGTTAGAAGCAAATACCAATACCTAAGACCAGCGTGTCCACTAGGTACTTCACCAGGCCTCAATTATACACCCATATGAAAACAAATAAAAACAAAACTATCTAACATCTACACCTTTCGCCTCCAAGCTCCAAACGGATCTAATCCAGGGCGCGGACGATTTCTTTTTGGCCGGGTCTCCTAGCCTGATGTCTAGTAGTGACAGGTTACTACTCGGTGCAGTTGGTTTGTCGAGTAATCGCATAAAACTTGCTCAAACAAAAAAAAAAAAAAAGTATGTCGTCAAAGGAATCACTGGCCAGTCCTCCCCTTTCCCTCCACTCAATACCCTCTCCCAAACCTGTCTCGGCCAGATATAGGTCTTCGGGAATACCCTCTGCCGATAGAATCAAGCGTACTGTAACTGGTACAGGTGCCAGAGTTACTATGTTTGGTTTCGAGTATCGTTTGATACTCAGTATGTTTTATGTTTGGTTTTGAGTATCGTTTGATACTTAGTATGTTTTATGTTTGGCTTTGAGTATTGTTTGATACTCAGTATGTTTTATGTGTGGTTTCGAGTATTGTTTGATACTCAGTATGTTTTAGGTTTGATACCTATGGAGTTTCAAGGCTGCCACTTTCGGAGCCTTACTATTATTGTTAGCAAGGCACGGGATTGCCTGACAAGTGTATTTAAGACCTGCTATTTTCCGGACTTAGAAAAGGCAGACTTCGACAGACAGAGTTTTCAATATACTTGGTTGAACAGTTACTTCTTCAGTTCGCTTCGAGAATTTTTAGTATTCACTTAGGTTTACCAAACGCCTACTATTAGGAACTACTTAGTAGTTGCGATATAGTGAGAAGTTTGTTACAACAACTTAGTCTAAGTCTCAGGTACTTAGTCTCGTTAGACACCGCGTTTTGGTATAGAGACTGTATCGTTACCCTATCGATATAGGGCACCACCCCGTGGGGCCGTTACACATACCATAAACCCTCGGGTTGCCCCGGCCCCTCTCAACAACCCAACTCCCAACACCAAAATAATTTGCAGGTCCTCTAGGAACCCGGCCATCAAACACCACTCTCCCACCAACCCCTGCTGGCCCAACTGGTGCTGCCCTCACCTCACTCATCACCGAAACCACCTTATTCTCATCCCCACTACCCTCAACCACTATCACCCTCCTCCTCTTCTCAGCCTCTACCGAGACAACCTCGGGCAGCCTCACAATCGGCATAGCCAGCTTTACCTTCCCACACTCTCAACCTCAACCGCCACCTCCTCTACACCAGCCTCAGCTGCAACTTGAGCCATGTAAACGCCACTTGTAATGCGTAACGCCCCATCAACCTCAGCCACAGTCTCAGCCACCTCCTCTTCCTCAACCCTAACCCCCTCCTTCCCCTCCCTCTTCGTTACTCCCTTCACCTTATCCAGTCTCTTAGACAAAACCGACACATGGTGCCGCAGCCTAGAGACCTTTTTCTCTAACTCCTGGATATGACAATAAGCTATACCCAACGCCAAACTGTCGTTAGCAATCTGAGTTGCCAAAAGCAAATTCTTCTTAGCAGAAACCATTGCTAAAACGACAAAAATCGAAATACCAGAATGTCTAAAAGCTCTATACGATAAAAGAATAGATAAATGAGATGAATTTTCCTCTTAAATCTTAATCGATTTTAATAAACTTCATGAAGTAAATTAAAGACTTGAAAATATCGTGAGATAAAATCCAAGGATACTGTTGGTCAAAACTCGAAATGTGACGTGTCACTATTGTTGTTATTTCTTTCACTGGAGGTGTAAGAGAGATCGAGGATGTGCTAAGGTTTTCCAAGGTGAGAAGGTATCACTGCAATACAGGCCACAGCCAGGATTCGCATAGATACTCACCCTTCTCAGGTTATAGGTACTTTATAATCCTCAAAATACTAGTGACAATAGCAGCCCTCACCAACAGTGGTGCCTGATGATGAACCATCAACAAGTGAAATGTAGCACAACTTGTCGGTAGCAAAAATTGAATATTTATTCTGCGATAACTCCTAGGCAAAAGAAATGCAAATAGAAGAAAATGAAAAATTTGGTGTTGTGGTTGTAGTAGGCAGCAGTGGAGTTAGTAAGGTACAGTTAATAGGATGATTAAGGGGTGGTCTGTTGCGCCTTCGGATGTTTTATTCGTGCCCGAGTAGTCCTAGGTTTGTCGTAGGGTTTAGATAGAGGAAAAGAAAAAAAAAAAAAAGAGAGGATAAATACCTCCGATCTGGTTGGTCGGTAGAATCCCTATGTAACTTAAATTCATTAATCTGAGATGCAGGGGATACTGGTATTGTGGGGTAAAAAGTATTAGAAGGTGTCATCAGAGCCGGGCTAACCGCTAAGGCGCTGGTAGTTCTTTCATAAGTTATCTTTCTTACTGTCCTTGAACGATTAGAATTTTTATAAATTTATCTTTATTATCCAAGGCATGGGAAGATCCAGCTTGTGAAAAATATAAACAGTGATTTCTTCTAGCGGGGCTTCCGGTACAGTACAGAGACTTCTTAAGTTGCGCCTTCGGTATTTCATAGACATCTACTTGTGTGTCTTACCTGCGAATCATATCCCCCGAGGTTACTAATCGGCTTTTCATACTTGAGAGTGTGTTTACCCTCTCCTACCTATATTCGGCTATTGTTCTCGTGGGATGTACATCCGTTATGTGCGATCCTACTCAGGTGTCCGTGGTTACCGTACCTATTTTCTCTTGCCACAGTAACTTATACAATTTTTCGCAAGGACCTGGCGTTGCTTAAGCTTGAGCGGACCTTGGAGTCTGAAGTGGGGCTCGTACTGCTCTCGAGATAGTAAGCGAGGGGTGAATTTTAGGTATCGGGCACTTGGTCGCCACCCTAGCGTGTGGCGCTTGTTTGATCACCATCTCAGCCCTGGCAGATGAGTGATTGAAACACACTCAGCTGCATTGTTGTACTCGAGTACTTGTAGGCACCGAAATATCTACCCTTGGTTGCTATGTTGACTGGGGCCATTGAAGGGTAGCGTTCGTTACGGAGCTTCCTGGGCCCCGAAAAACATGGGCCCCTGGCTAAAATCCCCGCCCCGGCCGCTCAACGGCTAGGGCAGGGCGAATTTTTCCTCTTTCCCCGCCCTGTTGCCCGCACAGGCCCCCGTACAATTTGGGTGGCAAGAAACGGGGGCCTGTCTAGGGAATGAGTAAGGTTGGGCCCCGGACGGGGGC
>QOVD01002327.1:0-24624 GCA_003521225.1 Tuber microsphaerosporum
GCCCCCCAAGGCCGACGTCCCACCCGTTTTCCGGAGGCCACCCTCCTGGAGGGCATCTCCGATACAAGGACTCGAGCGCTAATGATATGTAACGCCCCCGCAAACGCCTAACTTGAGATATTTTATTTTTATTTTTTGAGTGATTTTATGGTAGTTTGACCTAGCGTATTGCCAGGTTGTTATACTTTGTTTTTGTTGAGATTTTCAGATGCGCTTATATTCGGGCGCAGTCGAGAAATAGTTTTTGTTTTTGGTTTTGTTTTTTGATGATTTTGTTTGTGTTTGTAGGTTTTGTTTTGGCCATATCTGACGATGCAGGTCATTTCTTGTACCTTAAAACAAAGAAGATATGAGATAAAAAAAAAAAAAACGGCACGTAGTTAGTTACGAACGATCTCCTCTGCACCTCCGATGATTGAAATCTCAACACCATAAGAAATCAGCTTCAGCTCCATCCACCTCCCTCTCACCTCCTCTGATGGCCTCGCTGCCTAGGAGGGTGACGCTACATCTCCCCTCACCCCTCTGTTCCCCTCCTGATGGGATTGCTCTCGGGCAGTCTGTGTCTAGGAGATTCACGGTTTCTCTCCCTCCTCTTCCTAGCTTTCTCTTTGCTGCCCTCACTTAATGTTTGCCCACGGTCGGCAACCCCTTTCTCGTCAATGGCCTTTCCTAGGTTCGGGTTATCAGTAAAGTAGTGGCCCTGGTAGCTCTTCTCCCTAGTATTGCACTCTCTCCTGGGAACACTGTTTGGTACAGTCAGCATTGTTGAAAAGGTGTGATCCTGTTTGGGTCGGTCGTTCTCGCACTTCTTGATTGAGTCTACCCCTCTGTACTTCTCGTCTCTTTGGTCATTCGTCCCCTGGCTCGGTTACTGCCCCCCCCCTCGTCTGTCGGCCGCCTCTCACGCGGTCGGCCTCTCCTCTTCCAGCTAGCACCGTACTGCCATTCTTCTCTTGGCTGTGTTCTGGAGGGTTGTTTTGATTCTCTCACGCCAGACGGCCCTGGGTTTCTTAGATTGCGTCGTTCTCATCACTGTCTGTCTACCGCCTGCCGCTTCCGTTCTGTACATGTTACGGCTTGAGGTCGTGCACGCCCCCTTCGTGGGGAAAGCTGATGGGGTATACTGGGGAGGACACTACTATGCTTTTGGGTTTCTCGTTTAGGGTCTCACTGTCGTTTGGTTTTTTACTTTCTGCTTGTCTGTGGAGGTTTTGTCGGAGCTCAGGCCTGTGATTTTCATTTGTAGTTTTCTACCCATAGCACCGGACTTGTATGCGGGTTTCTGCTCCTGTCGGGCAGGGTGAGAGGGTTGTTAGCAAGAGGAGGATCAGGTGGACAGATGTTGGATACACCGTGTATTTGGGGTAATCGCGATAGCTGTAAACTCTTTTCGTCCCGTAGCTAGTCTTCTACTGTAAGGCTAATACGAAATAAAAGTTGAGAGAAGAAAAAAAAAAAAAAAAAAGAAAAAAGAAAAAACTGGCAGGTAGTTAGTCACGAACGATCTTGTCCTGGAAAAGCTTGTTACCAAGGACCGTTTGTATGGTTTCTCCGCTATCTTCTTGCTTTTTCCGTCATCGCTTGACTTGGCTTAGTGGCACACGCACAGTTGGAAACACTTATTTCCACTATTACAGTCGGCATTAAACTCTCTGCACTCTCGTAAGAGTACCTTTCGTCTCTAGAGCAAGACCCCATATGGGGATACCTTCAACCAGTAACATCTCTGGTCCTGTCTCTCCTGTCATCTTCAAAAATTGTTCGACTATTGCCTCTTGGTTGGCTGTTTCTGGTAAGTTGGCTCACTTTCTGTTTGTCCTTCTCTGATCTTTCTCTAGTGGCTTTGTTACAGCCATCTATCCACCCTACGTTCTGCTTTAGTCAAGTGGGACTCCGCCCTCAACCTGATCTTTGTAGCGTACCTGGGGCACCTCTCGGTTTCGGTCAATGGTCGCATTGCATTCCGTGTATTATTACTCTCTTGCCTTAATCTGAGAACTAATGTTCTGCTTAGTTGCACATTTCAGGCCACAGCAGACCTCTTGGGCTGTCAAGGCTCTTGGAGTTCTCTACATTCCCTACTGGGATAAGTATATGGTTTCTGTTCTTTATTCAGTTTGATTTTTATAGCAGAGGTTATGCAGGTTGCTTGTTTTCCTGTTGTTAGCAGCTCGTTTTTGAGGATTATTTTGTATGTCTTGAAGCAAGGATTGTGCGGTTGGCCCTAGCCTATAAGGACTTGGAGTGATGGCTTTTTCCAGTGTTTGCTATGGGGTTGAGGCTTTTCTTGGCCATAGCTAGTACTGCATGTAGTCTTTGAGTCTAAGTAGTTGAAATCAACACAAATGATATAAAATTAAAAACAACAGCGGGAGGTAGTTAGTCATGCTCAGCGCGCCTTATTTTCCTGCCCCATAAGATTTACAACACAGCGTCGCTTAGTACAGGATCCCTCTTTGCCCTCTATTCCACACCTCACTTAGGTCTTGAGTTACTAGGTACCCACCACCATGGCCGAGCCTGACACCCCCTCCATTTTCCGCTCCCCGGAACGTCACTCATCCCCTACTTGCTTGAGAGCAGACCTGGCGGACTACCTACTCCCCAACTCCGCCCTCTTGGATAAAGTCAAGGTCAATACTACTGTTACTGAAAACCAACTTTCCTCACTCTCCGTCTTCCTTCTAGAAGATCTTTCTGATGGGGAAACCACCTTCATCCCCCTATTCTGTGTTCTCTTCCATGCCAATAAAGGCTTTAGCAACGGACTTCACCTCCTTATCGTCCAGGTTGCCTCCCTCTCCCTCAAAGTTGATTCCCTTCCACATCCCTCTCCCTTGTCCTCTGGCTTATCAGAAATTCGCTCCACCCTGCCTGACCTGTCACATCACTTATCATCTCACCCCACCCCGGCTCTCATCTCCCACTAACCAAATCACACTCAAAACTCACACCCCGGATGAGCTCCCTCCCCTGTCTCCAACCCTGTGGCCCATCCCACTTTGCATTACTTCATCGCTCCTATGCGGTAGGGGTCTGAGGTATAAGCAAGTTTGACCAGGTTGTTGCCGAAACTCGGAAGAAAGCCAATCATGCTTCTCGCACGAACTCCAAAAAGGGTATTACTACCAACACAGTCGCGGAGGCCTTCACCCTCCTCCTTCATCCTAAGGATATGGCACTGCCGATCTCACTTAGAAGAAATTACACTCCTGGTCCTGTAGTTGGTGTCCGCTAAGAGCACCAGACTATTCTCTCCTGCAGGCACGCCCATGGCATATTAGTGGTCAGAGAAGCCAACTTAGGCTTCCCAAAGGGGTTCGACGCCATGGCCAATTCGAAAGAGACAGTGTCCATTCAAGTCCTGGGTTAGGAATTGCCGATATCGTGACCCTAGTTTCAAGCTAAGCCAGGATATTTGTCTATGGAGATTTGTCAAAGACTGCTCTTCTGTAACAATCTCTGGTAAGAAGTAATCGGTTTGCTAAAAAGGTGATTGTGTAAGAAAATTTTTTATCTTATGATAACTGTCTATATGGATATGATCTCTTCTCCAGTGCTTGATGATGTTTTAGAGCAAGCAAGGCACTTGGATATCAACATTCTGGGTCTGAGTGTTCACAGGCTAACTACTAACTACTAACTAAACAGTACAAATACTCTCTGACCCTGACAACTGTTCGACCATCAACTTGAGATTCTGAAGACATATACTATTCTGCTAACGTGAGGGTGTGTCATTTCCTTCAAAGATAGGTGTGTACAGTTTCCACAGCCCAATAGGTGTAAGAGTTGTAACATTCTTCATTGAAGCATCTAAGAAGTGGCCAACTCCTTGGTCGTCAGACCATTCCATGTGTCTCAGTTGCTAGGCTGCATACACATCAAGTTTCATGATACCTTTTGCTCACAATTGCACTTTTCACTAATTGCGCACAATCCCTCTCCCTTACTGATCAGTTCTGAGTGGTACCGTTGGTGTGCATTATGTGTACTGGTGTCCAATTCCCTTATAGAAGGATTTCGCTCCAGTCTCTACGCTTTTGTTTCCCTCAGCTTTCTTAACTTTGAAGTTCTCTAACTTAATACTAAATCAACAGATTTAGTCTGAACAACTTGCACGATTTTCTCCCGGTTCTGGTGTCATATATTCTGTGAACAGTATCAACTGGGATGGGTGGCCGTGACGTAGATTGGGTTATTGCGACTAGTCCCGGGAGGCGAATTTCAGATTGTGAGTGCAACTACCACAGCTGCTGCAGCGAACTTAGGGTGTCATCGTCAGGGCTGCAAGGATATGATCCCCATAGTTTTGAGGTCTGTGCACAGGGGTCTATGTCCTCCAGAGGTCCATGCGCTGAACTCCAGTATTGTATACATTGGCTTCCAATGTGCCTAATAGCCACGACCTCTCCACATCCATCTTCTCATATATCCCCTACTTTATAGTCCTTACAGTTGAGCTTAACCTATCCTTTCTGGTGGGCAACAATCGCTTGCTGGTTTTTCTCCTCACTTCCACCAATCTTCAATTTGCTATCCTTAGCCTACCTTGGATACCATCCCCGACCTGATGCCGAGCTGCTAACTGCCCTCTGTATGTCTATCTTGAATTCCATGTAGTTTAACATATGCTCCACTAGAGTCCTCAACTTTTACCATGTTGCTTGTTCTGATGAAAAGATAGCCTCCCTTGGTGTTGTCACAGCAGCCCCGACCTGGCTGATTGTCTCATCTCCCCTCCCTCTATCTGGCTGTATGGTTGTAACTATGAGGTAGAGAGAGCCTTCCCTTTCTCCCATACTAATCAATTGCCCAACTTTTGGAAGTTTAGTCACTTCTAACACAGATGCCAGTCCCCAAGTCCCGTCTGCCCCTTCTGCTCTCTTTACTACAACCAGGCAGAACATCGGTGCTCTGACCCAACTTGCCCCCTTGCAGGCCATCTAAAACCTGTACTCAACAGCAGTGTGGCCTGTCCTTTCAGGTGCCCCAATTGGGGAGATTCCCACTCTGCCTCTTACCGGGAATGCGATGCTAGGCTCTCCCATCCTCCACCCCACCGAGAGGAAGGCCTAATGGCTTAGGATGCCATGAACCTTGGTGGGGAACCTGGTCGCCCAGAAAGCTCTTCCCAAGGCCCTCTCCCCTCCAGAAATGCTACCCCTCCCCTACCGTCTCCTCTCCTTTTCTCTTTTGACCTAACTACCCTTAGGGTACTCAGACACCCCCCCCTAGTTGCCCATTCAGCAGATTCACCCAGGCCAGGGCACACCCCTCCCGAGGGTGAGGCAAGCCCATAGCTTACCGCCAGAGAATGGTCTGCCTCGTGCAGGTAAGATGTCACACACTAGTTCTACCACGTACTCCTCGCCTGGCGCAGCCCCCCCTCATTCCCTTCCATTTTCTTCCAGCTTATCCTTTGTTCAACACAACTGCCTCAGAAGCTGGGATGTCTTTCTTTCTCTTTGTAATTCTTTTGGTTCTACTAAAATTCCCTTCACTATAGTTGTCCTACAAGACCCTCCAGTCTGGCGTGTCCGCATCCTCTCCTATGAAGGCTTTTCTTCCTTTGCCCCCACTAAGTAACCTAAGGTAGCTCTCTATGTTTCCTTCTCTCTCCTCGCTGTCGCCTCCATCCTCCCCTGATTCCACTAATAATTGGAAATAATCACCCTAACAAACTACCACAAACTCCTCTTTGGAGCCCCCTTCTCCACATTCTTGGACATTAATGTCTACAATATATGGAACAACTCCTCCCTCCCTTGCACCATCTCCCCTGTAACTGCCGTTTCTACCCCTCTTCACCCCACACAATTCTTAGGTGACTTCAACATCCATAGCCCTGCCACAGACCCTGTGAGAATCTTGTCCAATAACGAACTTCATACCTCTCTCGTGTACATTCAAAGGGCCGTAGACCTGGGCTACTCGGTTCTTAATACCCCCGAGTGCTATTCGAGGTTCGCCTTTGGATCTTTCGGCTGCTCTTCCTCTGTTGACCTCTCTTCTGCCTCTCCCTACCTGGCTTCCTTCTTCTAGTCCTGGAACTGGTATCTCACCTCCACAGTGTCAGATCATATCCCTATCTCGATTACTCTCTCTCAACCTATTACTCACACCCCCTACCTGCACCCCGCTGGACTCTCTCTAATTGAGTCACCCTGGAGCCCCTCCTGAGAGAGGCTAAAGTGCCCCCACCTCCCCTCTTGCCAACCAGACACTCCTTCCAGGGATGGTATGACCTTTACATCGGAACCTTTACCTCGTTTCTCACCTCTTATAGCTCCCGCTCACACCCCTGTTACCAAGCTCATCCCTGGTGGTCGCTACTCCTCTTGATAACCTGCAAGGAGTTCCACTCAGCCACCGGCAAAGCAAGATGCACCTGGGCACCGGAGAATCTCATGGCCGCCAGCCTGTCCAAGCGTGAGTACTTCTACACCATTAACACAGCTAATTCTGCCTACTGATATCGTTTCCTCGCTTCAGCATCCTCCTACTATATCTGGTCTCCCAAGAAAATTGCCCTTAGCAGATCGCTCCCCAGGTTTTCCTCTTTCCCAGACCTACACACCTTAACAGAAATGACCCATGCACTCCATAATCACTTCTTCCCTGCGAGACCTGCTCATCCACTATGTTCGATCCCTCTGCCTTTTAGCCAAATCGACCCACTAACTGCCGCCGAAGTGTCAAAAATCATATCTAAATACTCGCCCTTCCTAGCTCCTGGCGCTGACACCATCCCCTATTTCACATGGAAGAGGGTGCTCCTCGTCGCCCCTCATGTTGTTACAGATCTCCTCTTCCTTCTCCTCATCTTTGGCCATCATCTCACCTCTATGAAGAAGGCTAATGGAGTCATCCAGGATAAACCCGATAAGGCCTCCTATGACTCGCTGGCTTACTTCCGCATCATCGTCGTACTCCTCACAGTATGCAAATCCTAGAAAGGGTCGTCGCCTTCAGGTTAACCTTAATGACCAGGTCCTGCAGCCTTCCTCACACCACCTACTGCCAGTCACAGCCCGCCCTTCCTCCTTTGATGCATTTGCTGCCATGGCTGAAATCCTCACCACCCTTATGAAGCCTAGACTCAAAGACTTGTGCCTCTTCCTTGACATAAAAGGCGGCTTAGAAATCTGGACACCACTCTCCATGCAAATGACCTAAAAAAAACGACATTTCACATTCCTTGGTCTCCTACGTCAAGTCTTTTCTCTCTCAGCGCTCTTGTTGTCACTTGTTTCAAGTGGTACCAATAGTGTTTTCCCATGTTTCTGTGGGCACCCCTCTGGGCTCTGTAATTTTTCCTTTGTTTTTTGTGTTTTATCTATCTCTTTTGCATGGCCATATTGAGAAGGGGGTTTGTCTTTGTTATGTGAATGATTTTTCCCCTACGGTTGGCTCAACTTCATATGGTTCCAATGTTCGTTTCATTCAAAGCACCTTCAACCATATCAAAAGCAGGGTGGAGGAGAGGAAGTTTTCCTTCTCCGCTCTCAAGACTGAACTGGTCTACTGACGTACTCCTCTCCAAAGAGAAACTCCGGTCACCCCAACTACAGCCCTCATCCTCCTGGATTGTCAACCTTTTCTCACGAAGGTGTGAGTTAGATGGCTGAGATACTGGCTTTCTGTGTCCCTAAAAGACACTACGCCTCTCTTCTCCAGAGGGCTGGCCCTGGCTCAAGCCACCTTTGCCTTGGTTAGATGACTCTCCCCCAATGGCTCTGGACTCTCTTCCCATCTGACTCACCATCTAGCAGTATTTTTATTTCTGCTGATTTTGCTGTATGGAGTTGACCTCCTCATACTCTCCAAGACTTTGATCCACAGAATGGACTCCTTTTTTGCACCTGGTGCAACGATGAGTAACCAACTGCTTTTTGGTCTACTCCCACCACTATTCTGGCGGCTGACTGCCTTCTTCCTCACATTGCTGTTATTTCTTCTCAACACCGCGGGGTTGTAGCACTCAGGCTTGTCCCCCCCTCACGCCTAATTATTGCTGCAGTAGCTAGGCCATTCGTGTTCTTCACCATATTACAGGAGTACTGGGCGCCCGACTCAGATAAGTCGCTTTGCACCAACTTTGGGCTGAACTTACTGCCTCTAAGCTGGCACACCCTACGTCCTCTTCCCCCAGTTAGAAAGTACGTCCTTGTAGAAGCACTAGCTCATCTCTCTCCGCCACAGTTCGTTTAACTCTCATTTAAACTATTTGCTGCCCTCCAACGGTCCGACACCAAGATTCCACTCCCAAGCCAAGATGCCATGAAAGCGGCCTACAAGGCCCTCAAGTGCTGGGCTAAGGTCCTACTTCTCTCTGACTAGGCTATACTACCCCCCCTCCAAGTTACTAATCCTTGCCCTTTGGCCTTTTCCCTAACTCCTTTATGGGCTCAAGGAAGTTAATCACCAGGCGCCTTCATTACATGAGGGCTCAAAAGAGCTATCATGCAGCCCACACCAGGAGGTTCGAGTGTGGATGGACTCCTGATTGTGATAGATATGTTGAGAGCCCTGAAATCGTCAGCTACACTATCCTTAGCTGCCTGGCCTCCGACGACCACAGTATCCGCCTCCAGTGGGGCGTCTGTTCAGATGCAGCAGACTCTCCCTGCTGTTCCAGCTAGGACGCCCTCTTCTCCCTCTTTTCGTTTATTATAGATGCCAAGATTGACTCACCTCCAGATATGTTAACCTTCCCCTCCTCTCCCGCCACCTTGATGGTCCTCACCTCCTCACCTGCTTTTCAGAATCCCATAGTTCTTCTTTTGTGGTCTTCCCCAGTTCAATTCATATGATTTTGAATTTGGAATGTTTACCTTCCTAGGCACGCTGGGAACTTTGTTGAGGTTATTTTTTCTTTTGTTCCTTACTGTTATGAGCTTATTTAACTCTGGAGCTGGATTTTGAACTTAGTCCACAGAGACTTTTGGTGATAAAGCTTTTGTTGTAAATTGCGTTTGGGATTAAGGTTTTGTTTACGCCATAGGTAGCACTGTATGAGAGTTCTTGTACCTAACAATGAATAAATGATATAACAAACAAATAAGTAAAAGAAAGGAAAAAAAAACTGGCAGGTTGTTAGTTCCTCACGCAACCATCTAAGTACTTTCTTATATTTTCAATTCAATCGTCTTTGCTATTACAATACCTGGCAAGTGAGAGAATTGTCTCTTGGCAAGTTCTCCACTCCACGATAGGGGCAACAGTGTTCAGCTAGCAGAAACATTGCACAAGTACGTAAGGGTTGTTGCCTGCTGCAAGTATCGCCCTGCTGAGAGGATCATTACATTTGCTTGTGTCACATTACAACATCTAACATACAGAAATGACGGCAGACCAATATAAAAACAGACTAGAAGTCCCAGTACTTGACAGTGCAACATTAGTAGAAACACTAGAACAAGCCATTGGAGTATCAAGGGCAGGGAGACCAGTCTCAAGAGATTCAAGACTCCAAGAAGGATCAGAAGTAACAGCATTACCGGCCTTGACAAGAAGGAAGCCTTAGGTCAAAATTCAAACGATCTCTAGAGTTCAAAGCGGAATGAGTTTCACGACAGACTTTCAAGGTACAATGCCACTTGTTTTGTTATGGAATAGATATCACAACAGACAAGGAGAAAGTAGCGCACATGAGGTTCCTACAAAGGAATAGAGTAGCAAATGAAATGCTCGATACGCTGAGGAAAGGAAGGCCAACCACTGCAACCTTTGGGAATGATTCTAGGACGCACTCCGAAAACAGTTTGCCGATATTGACGTGCAAACTCAGCAAGAACCCAGTTCATTGGCATGAACCAAGGGAAATGAAGCATAATTGACCATTGGAACTAATTCACAATAACAGCTACCAAATCTGAATTGGACCACCAGATTATACAATGACTATTCCTCAATGGAATCAAAAATATCCTATAAGAAGCATGGGCACCAGACAGCTATGAAACCAACAAGATAGAAGACCTAGCAAACTTGGCAATACAGAAAGTGAATTGTGTCAACTTCATCCACAGCATACAACATAAACGCAGACCAAGTTGCATTGTTAATGATTCAAGAAACCAGGATGGCACATTCAGACATACAGGCAATGACTAAAGAAGAGATCCAAAAGAGTTACATGCCACACCAAGGCAGCTTAATTGGAGACTGCCCCCCAAGGAGTTTAGAAGGATCAGAGAATAGCTATGCCTCAATTGCGGAAAAGCAAACCACAGAGCAGAGCACTGCACCAACACAGGGGATGGATGAGACTATATCAACCAACCGAGAATTGGACAATCAAACTGCATTTCACTATCGGAAACCACACTAAGGATCTGAAAAAGTTGAAGTTGAGAAGGAACTAGAACAGTGGGGAAATAAGGACAGTTCCTCCAAAGAGATGATCTGTGGAACAGACTTGATCGAAAACCAATTACTTTGGAAAATTACTATGCGGCACTGAACTACTGATATTCACTTGAAAATAATAGCGACTACCTTATCGTATAGATTGGACTTAATAGCAAAGAGAAAACAGTCACGATCAACCTAAGTAGCTACTCGGGACCGACACAGGACTCTATCGACAAGGGAATATGCGAGAAACACATGATCTGAACAATAAGAGCCCAGAAACAAAAACCAATTTCCCTGGCGGACGGGAAGCCAGTAACATGGGACCTGTTACCCATAGTACGAAAGTACCTATAAACATCAATAGCCATTAGGAACTAACAACCCTCCAAGTCGCAAATATCCAAAACCTTGGGTTCATCTTGGGAATGCCACCGATATGACGACATAATAGGATGATCAATCTGAACAATGAGAAGATTACATTCAATAGTGTACAGTGTACAATATGGTATTTGAACAGTCCACCTCTGGTTTATTCTGTACCAGAAGCAGATGCCCTGGAAGGAAACTAGATCACCAATTTGTTAGAAGTCCAGATCAGCATTAACAACTATGTTAAAATCATAAGATTGACAAAAGAAGGGAGCATGTCTACCAAGAGATCATTAAAAGCAGCAGGACATGACCTGTAACACAAACAAGAATCTTAGCATACCAGCCCAGTGGCACGTCCCTATTGGAACTGTAATAGCTATCAGGTTACCACATAATACCAATGGGAGCCTAGCTCTGTATAGTGGTTATGCTGAGAAATGTAGACTCAGCAGCAGGGTGGGAGTAATAGATTGGCAATATACCGGGGCTGTGAACGTGGTTATGGTCAGCCAAGGGAAGACCTAGTACGTGGTACGAAAAGAAGACCTAATTGCACAGTTGATCAGAGAAAGAATCAAAAATAGAGAGCTATATGAGAGAGCATGAGTGTGAAAAACCACCAGGAACAATAAAGAATTCAGAAGGTCTAAGAACAAGGACAATGAAAGCACTAGTAAAGGGACTAGTGTCTCAAAAACCAAAGATCGAGATAAACAAAATCTCCGCCAAAACATTCCGACACTTTTACCTGAGGAGAAACTACCAGTATCATAAACATAAAGCTGGATTCAGCAAGAGATAAGCCTGGAGGAAGTCAACATCCGCTCAGAATTGGCAATCCGAAAAGAAGACAAATGAGCAAAAAGAGCTCTAGGAAATTGTTCTAAGCAATACCATTACCAGATAGATGTGATTGAAAAAGAAGAAAAAACAGGACTACCACCTAATCTACCTGGAGTGGACCTGGAAATGAACTTCAAAGACAGAGAAAAACTCCCGGCGAATAATATATACACCTTATAAGCGGATGAATTGGATGAGCTCAGACGATACATCAGCCAGAATGAGGGAAGCCAATGAATAAGAGAAGTATGGACGGACCTAGAGTGGCCCATACTATTGGTCAAAAGAGGGACAGAAAGCTAAGACTATAGGTGAACTATCAAGAGCGTGAGGAATTTTGGAAGAAAGATCAACATCCACTACCACTTATAAGTGAGGGATTGTAACGGGGGCACCCTCTAGGAAGATGGATTCAAAGGTTGCGACCGCACCAAAGTCTCAAAGTAGAATAAAGATAAACGTAAAGTTTAAATTAAAGAATCAAACGGTAAAACTTAATATCGTTAAGCCTGAAAGCTTTAGTCAATTCAAGTTCTTCTCGAGGATAGATGGTTTCTCAGAGTAGGGTGTTCTTCGCTTATACATAATAGATATAGATATAGAGTCAAGTAACACCCCATCACTACCCTGAGCCCTCACAAGCATCCTGCTCAGCTCAGGATTATCCTAGACACCCTCTCCGGCAGAATAAACCTTCGGAGATGTCGGAGGGCTCAGACATAGTTAAGCTCATGAGCCGGAAGTGGTTTCTGCAATGTATCTCCAATACAGCCGCATGAGAGAAAACCTCTTACAATCGCTGACATCTCAGTGGCGAACTGTATTGTCAACGCCAGGACTATATGTCGGTCAGACTCACTGGCCCATTAGCATTATCGTCTTCATACAAGCTTCGTAGTTATTTGTCTCTACTGTATGCACATACTGCATTTGATTAACTACTCAGCTCCCCCTGTGAGATGTATTATGGTGTTGGCTTCCACGGGCACTACCCAGAACCAATCCATATTTACTATCTTTACCGTGACTAGACTAATACCTCTAAAGTCCAATTACTTCCCTCAGATATGGCACACTACATGGGGTTGACACAGACGCACTATAGAGTCAGTTCCTGAAGCAATCTTAATTGTCCCTAAAACTCCCGATAGACCATTTGGTGGACTCCTATACTACCCACAGGCTAGTACTTGGTTCCTTATACCCATCAGGTGTCTAATTGCACCAAAGTAGGTGACCTCCTTTTGGGCGGCCACTTTTTTTTTTCATTTTTTTGTTTTTTTATCATATACTATTGTTTTACAACTACCGAGGTACAAAAGATAGCATGCATCATCAGATATGGCCAACAAAAACCTCAAACGATCCAACCTGGCGCCAGCGGAAAAAGCCATCATCCCAAGACCCTCTGGTGTGGGCCCAACTGCACGATCTCGCAGACAAGAGAGAAAAACAACATCGGCTGGCCGAAGCGGACGACAGAGTAAATCCCCAAAACCCTACAAGCAGGAAACAACAGGAAAACCACTTGCCTTTTGGGCGGCCACCCACACCTTACCTATATATCCTGCGAACAGCTTCCGGTCGGTTGGACGGCGACAACGTATACAGTGTTGTCAGAGCTACTCCAATCCTCAGATTTTCTATGGAGTTTCTCAACTACCTACGTGTTCGCCATGTGCGTACGGTCCTAAGATCAGGGTCACAGGGGGGTGTTGGACACTTGAGTAGAGTTACCAACTGGTCATAGCCCTTTCTATAACCATACCAAGGTCCGGTATGTTTTAGATACCAGCAGCACCAGTAACATCTAATCCCGGACTACCCTGGGACTATTCTTACAAAGTCCCGCTATAGTTCCTCTGATCAAGGTAGGGTAACAGGATCTGAAGGTAGGGTAACTAGGACCCGAAGGTAGGGTAACTTGATTTCCAAGGTAGGGAAACTTTACCCTGTCATTGTAGAAATCCTGTTTGAAGTCTGCGCTACCCCACATACGGTGTCCGCAGAGCCCTGTGTAACCTTCCTATTCTTTACTTAAGTTCCGTAAAATAATCTCTCTGAAAGGTTACCCTGTCTAACAAGGTCACTTTCACTACCTGGGTTACCCTGTCTTGCCCTTGGGCAAGTTACTGCTAATGTTCACTTAGTAGCCTTCTAAGTACTTATCCTAGTCTACTTGGTATACTTAGTATACAGGACCTTCCCTACCATGGTTACCCTCTGGTATACCTGCTGGGCATGTAAGGTGGTCATTTGTAGCTACATTTCTCAAGGGTCGTTACAAGCATTGGACCGACCCAACACCTCCAAATAGTTCACCAAACTCAACATCAAAGAAGCCTACCACAATGTTGGAATAAAGGAACGAGATTAGTAAATAATGACCTTCTCAAGGAAATTGGGAATATGGAAAACTTCGTGATACCTATTGGCCTAACCAATGCACCGGTAGCCTTCCGAAGCTAGATCTATAAAACAATCGCGAGATATATCGGGATATGTTCCATAATAGATCTAGAAGACATCATGATATACTTGCAAACTTGCAACAACACCGCAAAGACATTGCAAATATCCTAGGGTATATTAATATATTAGGGATGAAGGTCAATGGTTCATAATACAAAATCAACAAGAAGGATCTGGAATACGAAGAATTGATCATGAGCCAAGATAGGATCAAGAGAGATTCTGTCCAGACAAGCGCCATATAGGGATGGACCACATTAACAAAAATCAATGAACTTCAATGCTTTCTAGGATGCTACAACTTGTATCGATAATTTATAGAAGGATTCTGGTTAAGGTTCAAACCCCTCCACCCACTTACCGAGAAAGCCGTCAGATGAGAATGGGAACACCAGTGACAAGTCCCTTTCAAACAACTTCAAAGGAAACTCACCACGGCACCAGCCTTGGTTAATGGCACCACAGAGAGACCAATGATGATTGAAACAGATGGATCAAGATATATCTGTTCTGGAATAAAATCGCAACAATGACCTGAGGGAAGATTGAGACCAGTCGCCTTCTGATCCAGGACTATTAAGGGCGCCGAAATCAATCCCAATGTTCACAACAAGGAACTAGTAGCAGTGGTAAAAGCTATGGAAGAATGCAGACCTTACGTTAAATAATGCTGACGCCAAGTTCCCGTTTAGACAAATCATGAGAACTTGGTCACATTTATGACATCCAAAAAGTCCAGAGAAAAATAAACAAAATGGCAACTCGCAATACATCAATTTGAGTTCAAAATATACTACCAATGGGGAAAGGAAAATGCAAAAGCAGATTTTTACTCACCCTAAGCACTAGTGACCTACCCACTGCATGTGATCCAAGACTCATCAACACACCTGCATACTAGTTCTAAAAGAGCTCGATAGGGAAGAAATCAATGAAATAGAACTAGTGGAATTTCTGATCATGGACGAAGGAAGAATACAACAAGCAAGCGAGGAGGGTGAATACATACAATATATCAAGAAAGCTTTGGTGAAGTGAGTAAAGGAAAAGAAAGGAGTGGCGCTCTGGCTATACCAATAGAAGGACGAATACTTATTATACTAAGGAATGATATGGAAATCAGACAATAAAGGGCTGAGGACCGCTCTTATCAACAAACACTAGAATGTTCCACAAACAGGATATCTGTGAATGGCGAAAACTACCCAACTCTTACACCGCAAATACTATTGGCCAAATATGAGAGAGACAATCATACAATATATCAAGGATAACCACACATGTCACAGTATGAAAATCATCTGACACATACTCTACAGACTATTACAACCAATCTGGGCACCTGATTGACCATGGAAATCAATTGGAGTGGACTTCAATACGGATCTTCTAATATGGAATGATTATGAAACCATTTTGGTGGTCATTAATCATCTAACCAAAATGAGTTACTTCATACCATGTCACAAGGATCTAGAGGCAGAACAGTTTGCAATTCTATTTATCAGAGGAATAGTTTGACTACATGGAATTCTGAGAGATATTGTTACAGATTGAGGCACACTATTCACATCAGCTTTGTGAAAATACATGACAATGAAAATGGGAATTGAAGGAAGACAAAGCACAGCGTTTCATCCCCAAACAGAGAGACAAACAGAATAAACTAATGCTATTTTGGAATAATACCTTAGAGTATAAGTCAACTACCAACAGGACGATAGGTATCAGGCATTATCGCTAGCTGAACTTGTATACAACAACGGATATTAGGAAATGATTAAGATGATATCATTCTATGCAAATTATGGAATCAATCCACAATACAACATGATCTATCATTTGATGCAAGCTAGGAAAATATCCACATAAGGTATGAGGGAATTACATGATCCACTATAAGGCTAGGATTGTTGCAAACCAATTAAAACCAAAAGATAGTTACGATATACTCACAAAACCCTATCTGAATCTCAAATCAGGGGCAAAGACTAGTTTCTACCTCACAAGATCAAGACCTTGAGAGTATCGAAGAAAGTGGACTACAAGGAAATGGGACCATTAAAGATAGTGGCAGGGGTCAGCACCAGCGTTTATAAGCTACCTTGGCCATCCTTGATGAAAATACACGACACATTCCGCTTATCATTCCTTTAACCATATGAAGCCAACAGATCTCTCTCTCATATTCAAACTCCTCCTCTTTCTATTGGGATAGATGGAGAAAAGAAATGCGAACTGGAAGAAAGTATCGAATCTCAAATACATCGACCCCAATTGCAATACCAGCTAAGTGGACAAGAATCTTATCAGAACAGGACAAAACCTAGTAGGTAGCAGAAAACTTGAATAATACCGTGCTCGTATTTCAATAATTCTACTCCCGCTACCTGGCAAAGCCAAGAATGTGTTCAGGTAGACTCGCGACAACCAATTACCAGACCGCTCAAGGTCAAAGAAGGATATCACAATTACAGCAATTGCAGCTTTAGCCCATTTCCACCTAGTTGCTAACCCGATTCTGGACGACCAGAGTCTCAGCTGGAGGAAAACAAGCTGGAGGCAAAGCGGAATATTGAACGAAACAAGAAAACCAGACTATCCTAGGCAGCTGTTATGATGAGGACTGTGAAGTCTACATGAGCGAGATGTTAGGGAATTAGTACACTCAGAAACAAAAAACAAGAGGGTGGACCAAACAACAGGGTGAAACGCTATAGGTATTGGCAACGATATCTCCTCCTCCTCGTCCTCCAACCAAACCAAGACAAGCCAGGTGCCACTGGCTGAAATCTACACCTTGGACAAGTGCTATAAGGACAATTGTCAGGTCCACTAAGATGACAAGATCAAAGCGGGATATTATCGTAGATGAAGAGTGGCCTAGTAGCTATTAAGTAGAAAACTTGAAAACAAGGGGACAAGGAAGAGAAGAGAAGCCGTGAGGAGATGGCTTGAGTGAGAGAGAGGAGAGAAAGAGGAGGAAAAGTGAAGGGAAAAAGAGAAAACTGTTGAGGACACCGACAATCTACAAACACAAATCTCGGAACTACTATGATGAAATTAACACAACACGAACATGATATGATAGCAAGATGAATCAATCTACAAGCAGCAAAAACATAGTTGTTGATAAAATGCGGACGCTTGAAATCTGGAAACTCGCACTGGGATTAATAAGAAAGTCGTGGAAAGTCAAAGAGGGCTTCAACAGACAGTTGAGAAGAAATATCTGACGTTAAAGTAACTGGTTGATGGAACTTGGAGATAAAGTATTGAAGGACCGATACTAGGAGAAAAGGGAGCTAATGTCACAAACCTGATTAAGTGAGAATATGGTTTCTCATCTGTAATACTTATGAGTCATAGGTTTGTAATTTGTGTGACAGAACTCTCACTTGTAAGGTCATCATTATGATGTTCTTGGTTGAGGAGTTTACATGACTCACGATTGTGGTCATATGATGTATAACTTTCGCAACACAGTCACATTATGAGTCATGGGTTTTATGTATCAGAGGCAAGTTGCATATAAAACTTGATATTTAGATTATAATTAGTTTGGTATACTGCGCAGTTATTGGGTAGAAGTCAGCTGATGGATTTCAGACTATAACTTGCTAAAAGTCATAAGCTAGTGAGACCCAAGGATATGGGTCACCACCATTAGGGTTCTGGAGGAACGCTTATATAAGGTGGCTGTAACCAGCACGTAGTTAGTGCTGGCCTCCGAGTCTCATGTCTCCCCCCGTCGGCTAACCCAGCGACGGCCAGACTACACCCGTCCTTCCCCGCCCTAGACGACTGGAGATCTCCCACCTCGGCTCGCCAATATGCCGCCGGGCTTCAGCCGAATTATCTCCCCATTAACTGGGCAACCTCGCCAACAAGATGTAGAAGGCACCTACCCCTGGATTCAATCGTGCACGACGCCTACACGGCGCTCAACTGTCCCACCTTCCTCCCAATGATAAAAACCGACCTCCTCGATACTGCTGTCAACCTCCCGGACCCCGTCCTCATGGCCGGAGCAAACAAACGGCTCAAGCGCCTCCTCAGACATTCCCTGCTCTCCCATTGGAAGACGGACTTCCCCCCTCCCCGCTACTATGACTTTCCTCCCTTCCTGTCTCCTCACCCCCTGCAAGGCCTACCTCGCTTCACAGCTAGCAGGCTTCACCAGATGCAGGCCGGAAAAAGCTACCTCGCAGGCCACCCCTCCTGGTACAATCACGACAGCCCCACGCTCTGCCCCCGCTGTAGCACTGATGTGGAAGATTTCAAGCACGCCGTCCTCACCTGCACCGCGAGATCGGAAGCATGCTCCCTTTTTCTCCCAAGGGATTTGTCGCTGGACCCCTCCTCCCCGTTGTTGAACTCCGCCTCGTTTCTTAAAGGTTTAGCCGGTTACGTTCTCTCGACTGCCACGGGCTTTCCCCCCGATATGCCTGCCTTCCCGGTCCCGCCGCCTCCTGCGGTCCCAACTGTCACCCCCCCGGGGTCGCCCCCTAGGCGCCCCAGATCAATGCGTTTCTCCTCCGGTAACCTCATAGAGGGCGTCTCGGACACTCGTGCCAGGGCCTTGATGATCTGCAATGCCCCTGTTCTCCCCAAGTTGCCCTTTTGCGTTTATGATTTTTTCCTTGTTTGCTAAGTTTGTAGCTGGTGATTTTACTTTGTTTTTGTTATTTTTTTCAAATGCGTATGGATTCGACGCTGTGGAGAAATAGTTGTGTTTTAGGTTTTGTTTGTTTTGTTTTAGTTGTGTGATTGTGGGTTTTGTTTTGGCCATATCTGATGATGCATGCTATTTCTTGTACCTTAAAACAACGAATATATGATATAATAAAAAAAATCAAAATAAAAAAAAAACCAGCACGTAGTTAGTCATTCTCATTGGTCAATACCTACAACCTATGGAACAACTCCTCCCTTTCACAAACAATCTCCCCGGTGGTTGCTCTCCCCGTACCTCTCCAACTGACACTGGTCTTGGGTTACTTCAAGATCCACAACCCCACCACAGACTCCCTTAGATTCTTCTCTAACCACGAACGCTACACCTCCTGCCCGTACTTTGAAAGTGCTTCTGAACTAGGTTACTATCTGCTCAACACTCCTGGATGCTACAGTAGGTTTCCTTTTGGTTCCTGTGGCCACCCTTCCTCAATTGACCTTTCTTTTGCTTCCTCCCATTTGGCTCACTTTTTCCAGTCATGGGACACCTCCCTTCCCTTCACAGGATCCAACCACATCTCCATCACCATCATCCTTGCTCCTCCTGTTACCAATCGCCTCTCTCCCACCACTCGTTGGGTCCTTACTGACTGGGAAGCCCTGCAGCACCTCAGGACAGAGGCCAAGGTCCCCCCTTCCCTGCCTCTCCCTACCCGAAACCCCTTTGAGACATAGTTCAGCCTCCACCTCGGAACCCTAAGACCCACTGGGTGCCACAAATCCACCCCTTATCGCTCTGGATGGCCAACTGTTTGTCCTTAAGGCTTGCTTCAGGTTGCTAGGTTACTGGCTCTCTGCGTCCCTTAAACATACCACCCCCCACTTCTCCAGGATGTTGGCCGTTGCTCAGGCTGCCTTTGCCACTGTCAGACAACTCTCTTCTCATGGCTCCAGACTTTCCCCTCACCTGCCAGTGACTCACCGCCTGGCAGTCTCTTTGTTCCTCCCAATCTTACTATATGGTGCTGACCTCTTTATCCCCTCCAAGACTATCATCGGCATGATGGACAAGTTTTCGCATCAGGGCCAACGATAGATCAACAACTGTTTGCGATCCACCCCCACCACTACCCTTGCAGCCGAGAGCAGCCTCCATCCCATTGCCCTGATCTCCTCTCAGCACCACAGGCTGGGAGCACTCAGGCTTTTCTGCTCCTCTCCTTTGATCAATCCCGCGGCAACCAGACTCTGCCGGTCCTTTCCCTCCCTTGAGATACAGGGTGCCCAACTCGTACAGGTCAGAGTGCACCAACATCCAGTCCAACTACAGGACCCTAAACTGGCACACCCCACATCCTCTTCCCGCGGCCTGGAAGCACCTCCGGGTGGACGTGCTCGTGCACCTCTCCTTACTACTTCTAGAGCAGCTGTCGTTTACACTCATTGCAGCCCCTGACCTACTCCCTGCCAACATGGTGCTACCAAGCCATGATTATATAAGGGCGGCCTACAAGGCCGTTAAAGACAGAGATAAATCTTGTCTCGTGTCCGACAGGGCTCTGATCGCCCCCCGACCAGCTATCCCTCCTTCCTCCTCAGCCTTTCCCCCCATACATTCATGAGTTTGGGAATGTTTATCGCCGAGCGCCTTCATGAGATAAAGGCTCAGGAGAGCTACCTCCCGGTAAACCGAAGATGGGTTGAACACGGCCAGCCCCCTGACTGCCTCACATGTGACAGAGACCTCAAACTTTCTGCGCGTTGCATGCTATCCTTCACTGCATGTCCTCTTGCAATCCTAGACCCAGAGCCCGCATCCTCCGCGGTGTCTCTTCTCTCGCGGCCAATCCTCAATGGTGGTCCAATCGGAATGCCCTCCTCTGCTTCTCCTCCTTGATCATGGATGCAGAGGTCAACCTTCCCGCGGATATGAGCAACAACCCGCCCTCACCTGCCACTTTGATGGTACTCCCTTCCTCACTCCCTCTTGAGGCTCCTGTAGTTCCTCCTTGGTGGCCTTCTCCTGTGCATTTCAATTGATTATTTTGCTGAATAATTGTTTTCCTGGGCACGCTGATACTCCTGTTGAGGTGTATTTTGTCTACTTTCCTTACTATTTGATCTTTATCAAGCAAGGAGTCGGCTTTCTGACTCAGTACCCAGAAACTTTGGTGATGGGTTATCCTTTGTAACTTGCGTTTGGGATTAAGGTCTTGTTTACGCTATAGCTAGCGCTGCATGTTGGTTCTTGAACCTAACAACAAATACATGAATTAAAAAATAAAACATAAAACTGGCAGGTAGTTAGTTCCTCACGCAACCATCTAAGTACTTTCTTATACTATCTATTAAATCATCTTTGCAATCATGATACCTGATGAGTAAGGGAAGTTTCTCTTGACGAGTTCTCGACTACACAATACGGACAAGAGTGTTCAGCTATCTGAAGTACTATACGAGGACGAAGAAGTTCTTCCCACCTGATAGTATTCCTCAGAGGCAAAAATAATTCCCGTGGTGGAAAACGCTCTTTGGATAGGGAAGTTGGAAGAATTTGGAGAGGGAGTGGCAAGGTACAAAGGAATATTGTTGATGATAACGCTGAGAGGGTTTGCTGATAAGGGTAGGAGAATGAGAGTGAGATTGAAGACGGTTAGGATGGTAGCGCATATGGCAAGAGCAAGTATTAGGGGTAAAATGATGGAGGAAGAATTGAAATAGGGAGGTGATATTAAGAGGGTGAATAGGTATATGGAAAGGCAAAAGTTGATGATTTGCAGGAAGGATGTAAAGGTAAGATATAGGTAGTGGCAATTGGAGAGGAAGAAGTGAACATGTGCTGTGAGTGTGGTGGAGGGGCATGCTGAATGGATGTACAAATGTGGGTAGAGCAAAGTTTTGAGGAAGGGTTGTAAGCACTACAGGAAATGGGAAAGGTGTGGGAAAGTGCATACTATGAGTGAGGCAAGAGAGTGTAATTGTTTGGTAGTAAGAAATGAGATGATGAGATTGAGGAGTTTGCAATATTAGAAGAGAGAAAAGTAATATTAAGATTGTTGAATTGGAGAGTAAGCAATAAGGGTATCATGAAATTGGGTAGTAGAGAGAAAGAGTTGGATGGTATTTGTTTACAGAAAATGGCAGTTGGGGTTTGGGAGAAGTTTTACAGTTGGGATAGATATGAGTTTACATGAGGTGATGGAGGGTTTCTGAAGAAAGCAAAGGGTTCAGTAGTGTGAATATGGATAAGAAATTGTTGGAAGGAGAAGTATGTGGTGTTGGAAAGATGGCAGTGGATAAATGTGATAAGGTTAGCAGTTGGAGAAGAATATAGAGTTGATATTGGGTGGGCTTATTTGGGGAAAAGAAGGAACAGGAAATTGGAAAGGATAAAGGGAGGAGCTTAGGTGGAATGGTAATAGAATTTTAATAGAGGGGGCAGAAGATGGGGGGAAGAAGAGTGTAGAAGAAAGAGAGAACATCAGGAACTTGAATTTCAAATCTGAACCGAAATAGCTAGATAGTGATTCCCATTTCAGCCTTGAAGGACTAATGGCCCATCATTCTTTGCTTCTGCCCAAAATTCTTTGTCTCTGGTGGACCCCACCTTTCTACCTGTCCACCTCTTCAGCTCCCCTTTTTTGACCTGGACACCTTCGTTGCACTCACATTCTCCCTTCCCAAGATCATAATCCTCTCAGCTCGCGCTTGTGCGGACCTTTAGGCACCCCGTTGGCACTTGGCTGGGGTTTCACTCTTCTAATCCTTGCTTATATTGATCTTCCCCTTCAAGGTCTGAATATGGGCAAGCCTTTACTCTTCCAGTCTCCTAGTTGTATGGATACTCCCCCTTTAGGTTCACATTGGTGCAGGCCTTTACTGTTCTTATATATACCTCTGCAGATCTTTATCCCTCAGGTCTATCCTTGCATGGCACTGATCATACAAATCCACCACATTGTCCCCCCTAAATCTCCCTGAACAGAGTATGTGTAGCTTATAATTCCTCCTGGTCTATTCCAATTTGGCCCCTGTTTCCCCTTGTTTCACACATGAGCTAAAATCCAGCCCTCTGGGTCCTGGTTGCTGTTGTTCTTAGTGACATCGATCATGTCTTGTTTGGATCATTAGTCTCGTGTCTCATTGTAACTCTTATCTAAACCCTCAGATCCTGCTACAACAATTCTCTGCAGTCCTGCAGTTGCTCTATCTACCATACCCTGGGTTCTGGAGCCACTCAAGCTACACTGCCTGGCTTCTCATGTTATTTCGGTCTGTCCTGGATGCTTCAAAGGGTGGTGCTGAAGGCTTTAATATCACAGAAATAGGGTGGATATGATAATATGGAGTTTCTGTCCTCCTTTACTTCCTGCTCCGTCGATGATTTCACCTGAATCTCTTCCCTAAAATCCGAATATTTGTACCTATTACGTTTGCCTAGAGTGTTTTGCCTAGTTCTAACATCTCTTGCTTTACTTTTACTTTCCATTACATCACTAGTTCTTATATATATAGTAGTAAGTCACTAGCACTATGTGACAATTCACAATCCAGCTATTTTTTCCGTGTATTTGTCCCCCTTCCAGCAGATAGATAGGACCCTTAATATATTCCAATTCTGCTAGATACCTATGCAGTTCATGGAGCACAACCTGCACAAACCCATGGAAGTGATATGGCTTGCTCGATTATGTCGCATACTTCATTTCTATCAGCATAATCTGGTCCCAAGTTTCTGTTACGATGGATTTGTTTAGTTGTATGGTCTGCTGAGTTAACACTCTAGATGGTCTGAACGGAAACGATAGTAGCCATTTGCCTACCTTTCACGCTGGGAAAATATCCTTCACCCCGTCTTGACTTTCCCGGACCTAAATATCAAAACCCCGTTGTTCACTCACTTGGACTCTGTGGTACTGTTATAAACCTGACTAAGCAAGGAATCTGGTTTCACATGACTCATGATTATGAGTCATAGGTTTGTGATTTGTTTCACATGACTTGCACTTGCGAGGTCATCGTTGTAATATTATTGGTTGATGATTTTACATGACGCACGATTGTGGTCATATGATATATGACTTTCGCACATGACTCGCATAATGAGTTATGGGTTTAATGCATGTGACGCGAGTTGCACACATGACTTGTTATTTGGATTATGATTGATTTAGGTAGTTGGGGCAGTTGACTTGTTGGAGTGAGCTGATGGATTTCTCACATGACTCGCTACAAGTTATCAGGTTGAGTGATTCAAGTGAATGAGTGACCAAGATATGAGTTGTGGCAGGAACGCCTATATAAAAGGGCCCTGACCGTCTAGTAGTTACACAACCAAACCGAGACTGGCTACATATGTTTCCCTCGAGTTCCTAGAACGCGCCTCGGTTCTTCCAGTTGTGTCGGGATCAGATAGTTATTTTTCCTTAGATTTGTTTTTTGACTCTCCCCCGCGTGGCGCCAGCAACAGAAGGAGGGTGACCAACTGCTATAATAATTTTGTCCGTGCCGGAGGTACCCCCTCGGTTCCCCCCACTACAGTTTTCAAGAATCTGTCATTTCCTTGCCTGTTGTTGGGCGATTTTAATGTTCACCACCCCTCTGCTGACCCCCTCAGGCATTTTAATCAGACTGAGATGTCACGTTCCTCTCCCTATTTCCACCTTGCAGCTTCCCTCGATTATTCTCTCTTGAATGTGCCTGGGGTTTATACCAGGTTTTCCTTTGATGCTCACGCAAGGCCGGGTGTGCTTGACCTTGCTTTTTCAAATATTGTTCTGTCAAGATTGGTGAAACCGGAGTGGTCTACCCCGCTCCCGTCCACCGGCTCTGATCACGTTCCATGCTTGATTGTTTTTGATTTTTCACCTTTTCGCCCCCCCCCCCCAAAAC